>ML844319.1:0-22805 GCA_009831015.1 Picea engelmannii | reverse complement strand
TCTCTCTCTCTACGAGGACTTTATCATACCCAAAGTTTTCTAAAAATCTGCCATATCCGTATTTGAATCTGTATCCTTAATTATAACCTGGTAACTCAGTTGCTAATTGTAAACTAGCTCTTGGTTTAGACAGAGTAAACTCATTGTATATATTTGGAAATCTAGTTATGAAAGTCAGAGTTGCTAGGAGATGTAAACAACCTTGAAACGGTTGATATCCTGAAGAACAATTTCTCTCAAACAAACTTTGGGATGAACTTGATGGGAAGTCATAGGACACTGGAAGGCTCTTCATGAGCAGAATAGGAGTTACCAAAAGATGTGTTGATAAAACCCAAATGCAATAGCCATCTTTTCTTTGTACTAGAAGAGAATGTGTTCTTTCTGATCCTCTTCCACGTCATTGAGAAAAAATCTTGCAGCAGACACATGTCCAGCCTCTTCATCTGACCAGACATATTTTCCCATGTCAGATAAGTTTCCTGCATCTATATGTTTGATCTGTTCTAATGGGAAAGTATATACCTTGTTATTGATGTGAATCCAGCTGCACCCTGGACTCTTTTTTACTCTCATGTGTTTCATCCTTTCCCTTATCTTCTCAATGTCATTCCATTTGCCAGCTGCTGCATAGATATTTGATAGCAACACATAAGGTGTGGGATTTTTAGGATCCAACTGGAAAAGGCATTTTGCTGCATGCTCTCCCACTTCTACATTCATATAAATTCTGCAGGCACCAAGCAAAGATCCCCATACAGTAGCATCTGGATCTACTGGCATTTTGTTGATAAAGTCTTGTGCCTCGTCCAACTGCCCTGCACGGCCAAGCAGGTCAACCATGCAGCAATAGTGTTCCATTGCAGGTGATATGTGGTAACGGTGATTCATCAGGTTGAAGTAATGCCTACCATCATCCACAAGTCCTGCATGGCAGCACGCAGACAAAACACCGACAAAGGTGACATGATCTGGGTTTATGCCATAAGCTTGCATTTTACCAAAGAGTTGGAGAGTTTCCTCGCCACACCCATGCATGGCATATCCTGCAATCAATGCATTCCATGAGACCACATCATGTCTAGACATTCTCTTAAACACTTGGCGTGCATCTTCTATGCATCCGCATTTGGCATACATGTCGATTAGAGCGTTTCCCACAAAAACATCCAACTGGCATCCACTTCTGATTATCTCTTCATGGACCTCCTGACCAGATCCCAGAGCTGCAAAGTCAGCACATGCTGGCAGGACACTAGTAAAAGTATCTGGGACTGGCTTTACACCTTTCATTTGCATTTGTTGAAAGAGTTTAATAGCTTCCTCAGAATGACCATTCTGTGCATATCCAGCAATCATTGAAGTCCATGAAACCTCGTTTTGTTCAGGCATTTTGTCAAAGAGTTTCAAGGCCTCATCAACACGTCCACTCTGCGCAAGCCCTGTAATAATTGCATTCCATGACGCCACATTTCGTTCAGGCATGACCTGAAAGAGTTTCAGTGCTTTGTCAACATCGCCGTTCCATGTAAAGCCAGCAAGCATTGCATTCCATGAGACCGCATTTCTTTCCGGCATTCTCCGAAAGATCTCCAAGGCCTCCGTCACATGACCATTTTGTGCATATCCTACAATCATTGTGGTCCAAGAAACAACATTTCGCTCCGGCATTTTATGAAAGAATTCCAGGGCTTCGTCAAGATATGCATACTGCACAAATCCTGCAATCATCACATTCCATGAGACCACGTTTTTCTTGGGCATTCTATGGAACACTGTCCTAGCATCCTCAATGCTTCCACATTTAACATACATATCCACAAGAGAACTGCCCACAAAGATATCAGAATGAAATCCACATACAATTATTTTCTCATGAACAGCCTTGCCATGTCCCAAAGCTTTCAAGTCAGCACAAACAGGAAGAAAACTGGCAAAGGTTCCCGAATCGAGTTCCACACGTTTCCGCTGCATTTGTTGAAAGAGTTTCAAGGCCTCATGACAATACCCATTTTGCGCAAATCCTGCAATCATTGCAGTCCATGAGACCACATTTCTATCCGGCATTATCTCGAAAAGCTCAAGGGCTTCATCCATAAGCCCAGTCTGTGCACATCCTGCAATCAGTGTGGTCCATGAAACAACATTTGGCTCGGGCATTTTCCTAAAAAGTTTCATGGCTTCCTCAACATGCCCAATCCTGGTATATCCGGCAACAATTGTATTCCATGTAACAACATCTCGTTCAGGCATTTTGTCAAACACTTCGCGTGCATCTTCAATGCTTCGGCATTTAGAGTACATGTCTACAAGAGCACTCCCGACGATGTAATCAGAGAGAAACCCACTTCTAATGACATGGGCATGGATGGCCTTACCGTGTTCCAGAGATGCCAAGTCTGCACAAGCTGTGATAACATTGGTGAAGGTGAAGTGATCAGAGGGTACGCCTGATCTGTGCATATGGCAATAGAGTTTAAAGGCCTCTTCAGACTGTCCATGCCTTGCATATGCCCCGATCATGGCTGTCCATGAGACCACATTTGGTTTCGATTTGGGCATTTCATCCAAAATTCTGCGAGCGTCCACCAAGCTTCCGCATTTGGCGTACATTATCACAAGTTTGGCCGCAAGAAATACATGTGTGTGTTCCTTAAAGCCTGTCTTCATCATGTGGGCATGGAACAGTTTGCCTTCTGGAAGATTTTTCTTCTTACCACAATCCTCTAAGCTAGAGGCATGGAAATAAGAAAACTCCTCCCCAATGCAATTGGTACTGTTGCAATTGAAGTTACCATTGGCATTGGCATTGGCATTGTCATCGACAAACGCTTCTTCACTGACAGGAACAGAGAAAGGCATAATGCTGAGAAGGTGCCGCAAGGCCATAAGAGGGGTTGGCTGCATTTTCAATTTCGTGCTGATCATCTTCTTCTGAACCCATAGTACATGCAGGTTATGCATGTTCTGATGGCATTGTCAATCTCCATTTCTACTGTGGTTTGCCATGGTAGGGAGGACGGAAGGTAATAAGAATTGTTTGTCGCTATGAACTTAGACAATGGCACGCTGTTGCCTTCTAAATTTAGTTTTGGGAGAAATTAGCCAAAAAGTCTACTTATTTTGAATTTATTGATAACGTTACGGGGACACCGTGTGGTATTTTATATATATATATATATAAACATAAACATAAACAGTCATATGCAAGATTTTTCTAATTGTTTTATTTTTTAGATTATATACTACTGATTTTGGGTGTGAATTCATGAGTTCATTAATTTGAGTTATATATGGATCCAAAAAGTATAACACCTTAAGTACTACTATATGGATAGAGTTCCCCTTCTTCTCTGATCACGCCCCGGTTCTCCTCCAACTGAGACTTACTGAACCGTTCAGGTCTCCCTTCAAATTCAATCATTCCTGGCTCACATCGGCGGTTTATAATGAGCTTGTCCACTCGGTCTGGAAGGACCCGATATTCACCATTGAAGATAATCCACAGCGCAGACTAGTGTGGAAACTCAAGGTCCTCAAGACTAAATCAAAGGCATGGTTTCATCGTAAAATAATTGAGGACCAGTCCCAACTGCTATCGCTGGAGACGGATATTTCTCACCTCACCCATAAATCTCTTACTAATGCTTGGTCGTTGGAAGAGTCGGGCAGACTCAAAAGTCTTGAAGCCAACAGAGCGTCCCTACTACGATCCGAGGAAACAGCTTGGCGTCTTCGAAGCCGAGCTACATGGCTCAAGAGTGGTGACGCTAACACCAAGTACTTCCACAATGTCGCCAGTTTCAACCGTCAAAAAAAAAAGATCTGCTCTATTAAAAGCAGTGGGCTAGATATACAGGGGCAGGACGCCTTAAAGGAGGAAGTTGTTACACATTTCTCACAACTGTTCAAAGACACCAGCACGCACAATCTTAGAGATAAAGGATCGACTGCCTGTCTTTTCCCCCGTATAGTCTCCGGAGCTGAAGCCGAGGCACTCTACAAGCCTGTCACTCTTACAGAGATCAAAGATATACTCACACACTTTAAAACTGAGAGAAGCCCAGGGTCGGACGGCTGGACTTCTGAATTCTTTTGTTTCTTCTTTGCTCTGATAGGCGAAGAAATCCTTCAGATGGTCGAGGACACCCATATCACTGGTAAGATTGCTGGAGGCATTAATTCAACGTTCCTGGTTTTGATTCCAAAAGATGGCAGCCCTATCTCCTTCAACGAATTTCGTCTGATTTCTCTTTGCAACCTCATTTACAAGATTATCTCCAAGGTAATCTCAAACAGAATTAAGCCTTTCCTTGGAAGGAGTCTCTCTGCGGAACAACTGGGATTCTTGAAAGGAAGGAGAATTCAGGATGCAATAGGTGCAGCCCATGAATGCTTACACAGCATCAAGCAGAAAAACATAAAGGCGCTGGTCATGAAACTGGACCTCAAAAAAGCATTTGACTGTGTGGACTGGGATTTCTTGAGACTCATCCTCCACGCTGTGGGGTTTCGGGGACTTATTTATTACTTGGACTCTTTCCTGCATTACAAGCGCCAATATCGCAGTGTTGATCAATGGAGAACCTTCCAACTTCTTCAAGAGCGAAAGGGGACTCCGACAGGGATGTCCACTTTCCCCGTATCTCTTTTTATTGATTATGGAAGCCCTTAGTATTCTTCTCTCCAAATGTTTTGCCGAGCATCAAATTTCAGGAATCAAGGTAACAAAACTCATTAAGTTAGTCCATTTGATGTTTGTCGATGATGTACTTTTACTGTCAAAAGCTGATCCTGAGGAATGGCAAATTATTCTTGAGGTGCTCCAGTGCTTTAGCACGGTCTCTGGTTTAACCATCAACCTATCCAAGTCTTCTGTCCACTACTGGGGACTTACTGATTCTGAACTTCTCCATCTTAAAGCTTCCATCCCTCTCACTTTTAAAAACCTGAGCGAGGGTTTCGTCTATTTAGGCTTTCGGATGAAGATGGGACGCACTTCCCCGGAGGACTGGGATTGGCTGGTGGCCACTTTTGAAAAAAAAATCAGATTCTGGTGCAACAAATGGTTGTCACTGGGAGGACGGCTTATCCTGGTTAAATCAGTTCTCGAGAGTCTGGTCGTCTACTGGATGATGTTGGAGAGGGTCCCCTCAAAGATTATTACTACTCTTCATAGATCATCTTTCAACTTCCTGTGGGGTGGTCATGCTGACCATCAACGTTTTCACCTCTGTAGCTGGCAGACCCTGTCTCAACCCCGGTGGGCAGGGGGTTGGGGCCTCAAAAATCTCTTCACCTTCAATGTGGCACTCATGGCTAGCAATTTCTGGAGAGTTGTCTCACACAACAGTATTTGGCATCAAATCATCATTGACAAATACCTAGACTCAAAGCCGCTCATACATTGGCTTCGTAGGCCTACCCTCCAGCTAAAGAGAGCCTCTCCTTTCTGGAAAGGTCTGGTGGCATCTTCACAATTCATTCTCCACTGGCTTCGATGGAGACCTGGTGAGGGTAAGGATATTTACATTGGAAGGGATATGATATTGGGGCTGGGGGAGCGTTCTATCCTTTCGCCCTCGCTGAGACTCCATTTATAGTCCATTGGCATTACTACTCTCAACCAGGTCCGATTATCGACTGGTGCGTCCCCACTGCCGGACGCATGGAAGGATTGCAGCGATCTCTCCCTCAGTGATCCACTTGCCTCGGAGTGGACCCGATACACCACTA
The DNA here is from genome assembly GCA_009831015.1 of Picea engelmannii. Lineage (NCBI taxonomy): Eukaryota > Viridiplantae > Streptophyta > Pinopsida > Pinales > Pinaceae > Picea > Picea engelmannii. The sequence continues at coordinate 17,069 of ML844319.1, read as the reverse complement.
CACTAAAAAGTGCTGGGATTTCTCTTAATGTTGATCCAGATGGATTAGTGTGGGCTGGCGGTGATGCTATTGGTGTCATATCAGTGAAAAACATTTATACAGCCATTCAGTCCCAACATATCTCAGCCATTGAATGGTCGTGGATCAAGCAACTCTGGACTTGGAATGTGCCTCTCAAACTTAAGTTATTTTCTTGGCTTGCTGGCAATGAAAGAATCCTTACATGGGACGCGCTGCAACGGAGGGGCTGGGAGGGGCCGGGTTACTGCTCCCTCTGCAAAAAGGCCCCCGAGAACCTCAATCACCTCTTGATCCATTGCCCTTTTACCACAGAGGTATGGTACCGCACATTAAAACATTTCTCCATTCCATTTGACTGGTGCGGCTCCTCCATTTCCAATTGTTTTTCCAGATGGTCCTCATGTAAATCGACCCCTCCTAGTCTGGCAGTTCTTATTTGCTGGCATCTTTGGTTAGAAAGAAACCGTGTGATTTTTGAGGATGGCAAGCCCTCCTTGCCTTTGGTTTTCAACAAGATTTTAGTCTCTTTCAGATGGCACCCACCCACTGTCAAGTGCTCCCCACGCCGAGACATTGCCTTTGATTTGGCTGTTGGTCATACCATAGCTTTCTTCGACGGTGCTGCACAGTCAAGTGGAACAGTTTGCGGGGCTGGCGGCACCTTCAAAACTCACCTGTCAAGAATCACATATTGGTTCATCAACTGTGGAGATGGGACAAATACAAAGGCAGAGCTCATGGGCTTATGGGCCACGCTCACTCTCGCAGCCTTATGGTCTATCGACCATATTCACATCCAGGGCGACTCGCGTGTCATTATAGATTGGATATCAAATAAGAGTCAGCTCCACTCCACTCATTTAGAAAGTTGGATGCGAAAAGTGAGAGAACTCACTCTTAGTTTCTCCGGCATCAGCTATCGCCACGTCCCCCGCTCTCACAATAGTGTTGCTGATGCTCTCTCTAAGAGAGCACTATCTGAAGTAATTGGAAGGCTCTCGGTCTATCACTGTGATAGAGGAACCGAGAGTCCCATTACTTCTATCAATGTTTTTGAATGAGGTTGTCGGTTGCCATTACAACAGAACTGAAACTTCTTGAAGCTGAAAGAGGCTGTCTTTGTAAGTCTTGATTGTATTTCTCAGTTTTGATCCCCCGGATCCGTTTGTCTTTGCCGAAAATAGACTTGTACAGATCCATTTTGCAAGTGCACGCTGCCCATAGCTCGTTGTTGCACTTATATGTAAAAGAATTTATACACTATATAAATTTGAGTAATTTTTTTTGGAAAAAAAAAAAAGTACAAAATTTTATCTTTTATTTTTTCGTAAAATGTGTTTATAATATTGAAGGTTATTGATTTAACCGTTATTGATGAAATCTCAAGACTTCAATGCTCAATGTAAAGTTGTGTTATTGTGTATTATTGAGTACAAAATTGTGTATAGTCATTTATTGAGAGGGTTCAATCAATGACAAGTACAAGGTTGAATTTAATGGGATGTGAAGCTCGCTAAAGATTTAAGGTAGCCATAAACCACAAACGAATTGATGTTGTTGTATTATGATGCTTTGTATGTTGATGTTGTTGTATTATGTAGCCATAAACTAAGAAGTTACGGCAAGAAAGATGCAAAATATAAGGGAAGGGACATTGGCACGAAAGGTGAATCAATATGAAGGGAGACGAGAAATAGAGGATCATGGCACCCATTATATTTCAAGAAAAATGGAGACGGGGATCATGTCATTCGTTATATTTGAATAAATATGGTTGTTGAAGACTTTAGTCCAATGACTTCCCATTTTATTTTTTTTGTACGAAATATAAATATAGCATAGGGAAGTTGTCATCCTATTTCCAGTGTGTTGATTCTCTGTATGAGACAAGATTTGGTTGTGTGTAGCTTAGCTAGAGGCAATGAATTTAAGCAAGGGTATGTAAAGTCTTAACCTATGAGGCAAGTGTACAAGACTATGTTTATATCATTATTTTTATTAATAAATGGGTGGGTTATTATTTGACAAAGGAAATGTTTGATCTAAGAGGATATATGCCTTGAACTTTAGTTCATTTATCGAGCACTTCCCATTCATTTTTGGTGATTAACACTACTTGGTAATCTTTAATTGTCAAATTTTCCTAAACATGGAGCTCAAATAAGCTTTGTAATAGTCCAAGAAACACCTCAAATGGAGTTTGTATGCAAAAGTTATTGCCCTATGAAGTTGGAATATCAATTAGGCCTCCAGGCCCACATTCCATTTGTCACATCATCTCCTAGGGTTAAGGTTTTGGATCTTAAGTATGTTTCCTCTTAGGGCTTTATACTTTATATTAAAAGCCAGTTTTAGCATCTTGTGATGGGTTTTTTGCAAATGAGCACAACCAACACATCTCTTCTTAGAGATAAGTTACCACCATTCTAGCCAATTTGTATTGCTTTGTATATTACGATGTTTTTATTATTTCATTCATCAATAGAGTTTGAGTTTCATTGTATTAATGTGCTCTTTGCAATATCTTATGTTATTTTCCTGTTATTTCTATCTTCATTTTGATCTTAACATAATTTGGATCAATGGTATTAGAACAATCTTTTGTTTGTTGTTTTTTTGTTCATGTCCCTAACGAAGTTAGGGTATAAGGTATCGAGCCTTGAACTAAGCAAGCTTTGTGAAAACTTCACTCATCAACCCAATCGACCTCCCATGGTGGATTGTAGTATTCCAGATATAAAATAGTATGCAGAACATAAATATTTTATCTAGAAATGACAGAACACCAATGATATAACCAGAACAATACCAGAATAACACCAGAAAGAGCACCTTGATTAATGATAGCAATGTTGACTTGCCTCTTCTAGGGGGAAACCTCCAGCGAAGCAGAGCTCAATTACAATAATATCCAAGACAAGATTTCTCATACCCTCTACTCCTATTTATACTAAATCTATCTATCCAAAAGAACAATCTAGAGGAAGATCCTTCTAGAAGCGAAAGCTTCTATTAGGTCTTCTCACATTTTACTTATTATTCCTTATTGTTAGGCCTTATTAATATTGGCCTTTATTACATGGAATTATATTATTCTACCTACATGAGGGGTTAGGGAGGTTAGGTCCCTAACATGCCACCCCCCTTGAAGAAGAGCCTTGTCCTCAAGGCTTCAGATGAGGAAATTGTTGTAGAATGGTGGTCGGCTCCCAAGTGGCATCTTCTAGAAGTGTATCTTTCCATTGGACTAACACTTCATTGATGGTGCACTGACGGAGATGATGCTCTCACTGGGCCAAGACTACTTGTGGTTGCAACCATATGGAACCTTTTTCATCCAACTCAAGGAGACTAGTTTGAGTTTGGCACTTAGTTCCAATCACCTTCTTTAACAAGGAAACATGAAAAGCAGGATGGATCTTCGATTGACTGGGTAGAGCTAACTGATAGGCCACCGATCCCACATGCTTGAGCACTGTATAAGGACCATAAAATTTGGGCGCAAGTTTATGATAGTGTTTATCTTTGAGTGAAGTCTTCTTATTAAGTTGTAGTCGAAGAAACACCTGGTCCCCTTCAACAAAATGGTGTTTGGAACAACCTTGACCTTCTTGTTTCTTCATGTGATTGTGAGCCATGACCAAATTGTCTTTGAGGTCATGAAGAATAGCCTCACAAACTATAATATTTTTGTCAATCTCCTAAACCTTCGAGACCCCTGGCATGTAAGAAAGAACTAACGGGGGATTTTGGGCATAGACTGCTTCAAAAGGAGTCATGTGAGTCGTTGTATGGTAAGATGTGTTGTTCCACCATTCAGCTAGGGATAACCATTGAACCTAATGGGGTGCCCTGTAGCTTGAAAAATTCTTGCCAAAAATTGTTGGTGAAAGTGGGGTTTATGTCAGAGACAATAGAATTAGGCATGCCATGAAGCTTAAAGATATTATCCATGAATATTTGAGCCATCGCGACGGCTGTGAATGGGTGTTGAAGAGCACAAAAATGAGCATATTTGGAGAGATGATCTATGACCACCATGATGACTGACTTATTTCTCGATTTAGGTAAGCCTACAATGAAATCCATAGAAATATCTCACCAAATAGCAGGGGAAATCGGAAGCGGTTGGAGTGTGCCCGGAGCTTTGATAGTTTATCCCTTGTTGCGTTGACAGACCTCACATTCAACCACAAAGGTGCAGAAGTCCTCTTTCATACCCTCCCAAAAAAAAGAACGTTTGACCTGTTCATAGGTTTTGGTAAACTCTGAATGCTCAGTTGTGGGTGAGGCATGAAGTTCAGAAAACACTGTGGATTTAATTTAGGATTTCTTGCATAAATACAAATGACCTTTGTAGCGAAGCTCTTCTATTAGGGACCTAACCCCTCACATAGGTAGAATAATATATTTCCATGTAATAAAGGTCAATATTAATAAGGCCTAGAAATAAGGAAGAATAAGTTGAATGTAAGAAGACCTAATGGTTTGTTAAGAAGGTTGTTATTAACGCAAGTTTGTTAAGAATTATGGAAAGATTGTGACACCTTTCACTGCAATCCTTCAAAAGAATTATTTCACTTGGACTCCAGTAACTGCTCAGGATTTTCCAACCTTGAAGATGGCCATCTGCACCACTCAAGTCCTGGCCCTTCCAGATTTCACAAAGACCTTTGTCCTAGAATGTGATGCTTTCGGGAAAGGAATTGGCGTTGTCCTTAAGCAAGAGGGTCGACCTTTGACCTTTACCAGCAAACAACTATCTGAGCACAATTTGGGCAAATCAATCTAAGAAAAGGAAATGTTTGCTATTCTGCATGTCGTGAATCTTTGGTGCCCTTATCTATTGGGGCAACGCTTCCAAATTAAGACAGATCATCAAAGCCTCAAGTATTTTCTGGAACAATGCAATTCCTCCCCAGAGCAACAAAAATGGGTGACTAATCTCTTTGGATATGATGATGAGATCATTTACAAGAAAGGAAAAGACATTGTGGTTGTTGATGCACTTTCCAAAAAATATGAAGACGGAGGGTCCATTTTTTCTCTCTCCTTCATTGTACTAGATTGGCTCCAAGTTGTTCGCCAGGAATGGCTACACGATCCCAAAAGTTTGCATCTAATACAACAATTGCAGTCCAATTCTCTAGTTTCCCCAGAGTACTCTTGGCTCAATAATGAGCTTCGATACAAAGGCTGTGTGTACTTAAGTAAACCGTCAAAACTTAAATCCACGGTACTTTCTGAGCTTCATGCTACACCCACAGCTGGGTACTCTGGGTTTACCAAAACCTATGACAGGGTCAAACATTCTTTTTTCTGGGATGGTATGAAATAGGACGTTTGTAATTTTGTGGCTGAATGTAATGTGTGTCAACGCAACAAGGGCGAAACAGTCAAATCTCCTGGCACACTACAACCGTTGTCGATTCCACCTGTTATTTAGCGGTATATCTCTATGGATTTTATTGTAGGCTTACCTAAATCGGGAAATAAATCAGTCATCATGGTGGTAGTTGATCTTCTTTCCAAGTATGCTCATTTCTGTGCTCATCAACACCCATTTACAACATCCATTGTCACTCAACTTTTCATGGATGGTGTCTTCAAGATTTATGGCATGTCATATTCTATTGTCTTTGATCGCGACCCAACTTTCACCAACAATTTTTGGCAAGAAATGTTCTAGCTACAAGGTACCCAACTGCATATTAGAACAACTTATCATCCCCAGACTGATGGTCAAACTGAAATTGCCAACAAGTGTTTGGAAACATATTTGAGGTTTTTTGCATCGGAAAGGAAAAATCAATGGCCTCAATGGTTACCACTAGTTGAATGGTGGTACAACACTTCATACCATACAACTACCCACATGACTCCTTTTGAAGCGGTATATGGACAAAATCCAACTTCAGTTCTCTCTTATTTTCCAGGTGTCTCGAAGGTCCAGGCGATTGACCAAACACTTACAATTCGAGAGGCTATTCTTCTTACCCTCAAAGAGAACTTGGTCATGGCCCAGAATTACATGAAGCAACAAGTAGATCGGGTCGTTCTGAATGTCAATTTGCAGAAGGAGATCAAGTGTTTCTTCGACTGCAACCCTACAAGAAAAATTCCCTCAAGGCTGACCATTGTCATAAATTGGCGCCCAAATTTTATGGTCTTTATACCGTTCTCAAGAATGTGGGACAGGTGGCCTATCAGTTAGCTTTTCCCAATCATTCTAAGCTCCATCCTATTTTTCATGTTTCCTGCTTGAAGAAGGTGATTGGAACTAATTGCCAAAATCAAACCAACCTTCTCGAGTTGGACGAAGAAGGATCCATTTGGCTACAAACACAAATAGTTTTGGACCAGCGTGAACGTTGTCTGCATCAGCGAACCATCCAAGAAGTGTTAGTCTAGTGGAAAGATACAACTCCAACAAATGCCAATTGGGAACCAACTATCATTCTGCAGCAATTTCCCCATATCAATCCTTTAGGACAAGGTTGTTTTTAAGGGGAAGGACATGTTAGGGACCTAACCCCTCACGTAGGTAGAATAATATATTTCCATGTAATAAAGGTCAATATTAATAAGGCCTAGCAATAAGGAAGAATGAGTCCAATGTAAGAAGACCTAATAGAATCTTTTGCTTCTAGAAGGATCTTCCTCTAGATGGTTCTTTTGATAGATGCATTTAATATAAATAGGAGTCGAGGGTATGAGAACTCTTGTCTTGGATAATATTGTAATAGATCTCTGCTCTGCTGGAGGTTTCTCCCTCGAAGAGGCAAGTGAACATTTCTCTCAGTAATCAAAGTGCCATTTCTGGTATTATTCTGGTATCATTTTGGTATTATTGTGGTGTTGTTATGATTATATTGTTGTTAATCTACAATTTCTAGCTATTTATTTATGTTATGCATATTTTTTTATATCTGGAATATTACAAGATATAATATATTAATAAGGACAAGGTTGTTTTTAAGTTGCTTGTTTTTAAGTTATGGAATATTAAGGCAGTTATATTTGTCCCTATAAGTCGTTTGTTTACTTAAATACAAACGGTCTTTGTATCGAAGCTCATCATTGAGCCAAGAGTGTTAGGGACCTAACCCCTCACGTAGGTAGAATAATATATTTCCATGTAATAAAAGTCAATATTAATAAGGCCTAGGAATAAGGAAGAATAAGTCCAATGTAAGAAGACCTAATAGAGTCTTTTGCTTCTAGAAGGATCTTCCTCTAGATGGTTCTTTTGATAGACATATTTAGTATAAATAGGAGTCGAGGGTATGATAACTCTTATCTTGGATAATATTGTAATAGATCTTTGCTCTGCTGGAGGTTACCCCCTCGAAGAGGGAAGTGAACATTGCTCTCAGTAATCATATTGCCCTTCCTGGTATTATTCTGGTATCATGTTGGTATTATTCTATTGTTGTTCTGGTTATATTGTGTTCATCTACCATTTCTAGTTATTTATTTATGTTTTGCATACTTTTTATATCTGGAATATTACAAGTGGTATTAGAGCACCTTCCTTGACAAAAAATTGTGGGTTAATTTTTTTTCAGGGTAGAGACGTATTTTGACGTCTTTAAGCTACAAAGATCTGTTCTTATGCGCATAAACCCACGGTCAGGGATTCATACACGGAAGAAATACAAGTGCTACTTAAGCGCACATTTGTTGGCCACCCTTATAACCCCTGTTGGTACCCCTTCAAGTGGTAGTGCATCAAACAACACCTGTATACAGATCGGCCTAGATCTCCTTAAGCCCTCCATAGATAAACCAATCATCCTCCTGAATGCTATAGTTCCACCGAGAACAACACTCAGGAAGATACTCTCTAGTAACTGGGTAGTCGGGTAGTACGACTAAGGGCACGGTCTAGCCTCCTTACTTGGTGCCCTGAGATATTGGGTCGAGTACTACAGTTGGACCCACATGTATATCAAAGAGTTATAGCACAGGGAAAACCTTTTTCTGTAGAACCCTTGAATACCTAACCCTTGGGACGGAAAAAAAAAAAAACAGAACAGACAAGATCTATTGTGACACAACTGTGTCTCATGCATTCGAGTTGAGAAATTACTACACCTTTCTTCATGTTAAGCATTTGGGCATTTCATCACTGCAATATTCTTCATATCAGAGTACAACTCCGTAGGAGTAAAAAAATGAATCATGTTGGCACCATTATTTGAGACATATTCCATTGGATTTGTCTCTTCACCCTTATTGCAGTCATACCTATCATTTTTCAGCAATTTTTTTTTCTTGTGGACCCAACCGCCTTCCAACACCCTTATTTGGGCTTTACCCCATTGGATTCAACTTGTCGCCATGATCCTTGTGATACACTTCACCCATAACCCATTTTCTGTGTGATCCCACCCACCCCTTTTTGTTTTCCCTTGTCATCATGGCCCATACCCGTAGCCAAGACTTGGAAGCTCAATTCACTACCTTGCACTCTAATTTCACATAAACCCATTAAGAAGTGCGAAAACTCAGTGCCAATATTGCCACCATCAATCAAAAGATGCATTCCTCCATCACCGCCTCAATCGTGGAACTCAAACAAGAGCTCAAATAAGACATTACTACCCAGCTTGAATATGCCACTACGATGATCCGTGCCAAGTTGCATATCCCTACAGATCTTCCCTTATCTGACCCACCTTTGCATACCAAAGGTGAAACTTCCTCTCATTCCTAGAATTTTCAACCCCATCACTTTCAGCATGACTTATGCCTTTCGCGTGTGGATGTGACCAAATTTGATGGATCAGATCCCACTGGCTGGGTAACTCAAATGGAACATTATTTCTCTTTGTATGGCATTATGGATGAGTTGGCCAAACTCTGATATGGTGTTCTCCATCTAGATCAAGAATGTTGGCAATGGTGGCAATGGAGAAAAACTGCCCGCCAAGGGTTTGTGGCTTGGACACACTTTGTGGCAGAGCTTTATGAATGCTTTGACACTAACAACAACCATTTAGGTCGTTTGACAAAGTTGAAACAATCTGGCACAATGGAAGAATTTATAACTGCCTTTGAGTGACTGAATTTTCGTACAGAGGGCATGTATGATGTTTTTTTTTTCGAGAATATTTTATTAATGGCCTCAAGGATGATATTCGTGCTCATGTCCTCATGGCTCAGCCTTAGAGTTGGGTGGACGCTACTAAAATAGCTAAGGAAGCACAACAGGTTGTCTATTCCAAAACCAAAAACCCTCCTTTATTCCTCGCACTAAACCAGTAACTCCCTCTCCTCCTTTTAATCCATTAAAGATCCAGAAATTGACCAAGGCCGAAATGGTTGAACGCTAACTCAAAGGCCTTTGTTATAATTGTGATGACAAATATTTTCTAAGACACAAGTATAAGAAACAAAAGTTTTTTATGGCCATCTCGGAGGATGTTTCAGAAGAGGATGTTGAGGCTCCCCTTATGTCAGTGTCACCTGAACCCACTGACATAACCCCTCCCTCAGACCCTCCCGAAGTAGAACCGGTCATTTCCCCAAATGCTCTCACTGGCTTCTCTGCTCCCCAAACCCTCAAGCTCATTGGTTACATCAAGCATATGAAGGTCACCATTATTGTTGATAGTGGAAGCACCCATAATTTTATTCATCGCCACATTGACCAAGAAACTAATTGTTATATCCATGCAATCAATAATTTTCAAATCATGATTGCCAATGGAGGGTCCATGAAATGTGGAGGGCATTGTGAAAATGTGTGTCTCCAAATTGGTGAATACCACCTAAAATCCTATTATGTTTTCTATCGACATGGGTGGTTGTGACATTGTTTTGGGTGTAGAATGGCTAAGTACTTTGGGTCCCATTCTCATGGATTTAAAGGAATTAACCATGCAATTTGACCAGGAGGTCCAACAATATAAGTTCCAAGGCATCACCTCTGGTTCCCTGAAGATCATTAGTTCCCTTCGCATGGAAAAGATGCTCAAAAAAGTTCATTCTAGAATTATTGCCCAACTCCATGACATACAAGCAACTGAGACACCCTCTATGCTGCAGGACCTCTAATCCATCCTCTTTAAACATTAAGTGGTTTTTTCCACTCCCCGGGAACTTCCTCCTTCCCATGGTGTTCATGATCATTCCATTCCCCTTGTCCCAAGAAGCCTTCCTCCCAATATATGTCCCTATCATCACCCCTTTTCCCCAAAAAATGAAATTGAGAAAATTGTTCAAGACCTGCTCAATGCAGGTGTTATCCGCTCTAGTACGAGCCCCTACTCTTCACATGTGGTCATGGTCCTTAAGAAATAAGGTTCTTGGTGCATGTTTCCTAACTTCTGCGCTCTCAACAAACTCACCATTAAAGACAAATTTCCCATTCCTGTCATTGATGACCTCTTGGATGAATTGAGTGGCACCCAATTCTTTACTAAACTTGATCTTCGTTCTAGCTACCACCAAATCCATATGAAAGATGCAAACATTCCTAAGACTGCATTTAGAACTCATGAGGGCCACTATGAGTTTTTGGTCATGCCCTTTGGCTTGTGTAATTCTCCCTCCATTTTCCAAAGCCTCATGAATCATGTCTTTCATCCTTTTCTCTGTCATTTTGTCTTAGTTTTCTTTGATGATATCTTCATCTTTAGTAAAACCTGGACAACCCATCTTGCTCATGTGGATCGAGTTCTCCATCTACTCTCTCAGCACCAACTTTTCCTGAAACAATCTAAATGTGCTTTTGGTTCCTCGGAAATCGAGTACTTGGGTCATCTTATTGGCAAGGCCGACGTTGTTAGGGACCTAACCCCTAATGTAGGTAGAATAATATATTTCCATGTAATAAAGGTCAATATTAATAAGGCCTAACAATAAGGAAGAATAAGTCAAATGTAAGAATACCTAATAGAAGCTTCTGTTTCAAGAAGGATCTTCCTCTAGATGGTTCTTTTGATAGACATATTTAGTATAAATAGGAGTCAAGGGTATGAGAACTCTTGTCTTGGATAATATTGTAATAGAGCTCTTCTCTGTTGGAGGTTGCCCCCTCGAAGAGGCAAGTGAACATTGCTCTCAGTAATCAAAGTGCCCATTCTAGTATTATTCTGGTATCATTTTGGTATTATTGTGGTGTTTTTATGGTTATATTGTTGTTCATCTGCCATTTCAAGCTATTTATTTATGTTCTGCATACTTTTTTATATCTGAAATATTACATCTTCATTGTGCCAAGAGTACCCTGGAGAAACTAAAGAATTGTGTTGCAATTGCTGGAGCAAGCTAGAAATTTTGGGGTTTTGCAGCCATTCTTGATGAACAACTTGGATCCAATCTGGTACAATGAAGGAGAGGGAGAAAAGGGACCGATCTTCTTCATATTTCCAGGAAAGAACATTGGCCACTAAATTTTCCTATCCCTTCTTGTAAATAATCTCATAATCATATCCAAATAGCTTGGTCACCCATTTTTGTTGCGCCGAGGATGAAATCTGTTGTTCCAGGAAATACTTGAGACTCTGATGATCAATTTTTATTTGGAATTTTTGACCCAATAAATAAGGACGCCAAAGATCCACAACATGCATAATAGATAACATTTCCTTTTTATAAAAGGATTGGCCCAAATGTCGCTATGAAAGTTGTTTGCTAGTGAAGGCCAAATGTCTGCCATCTTGCATGAGGACGGCTCCAATTCCTTTCCCAGAAGCATCACATTCCAATACAAATGTCTTTGTGAAGTCTGGAAGGGCCAGGACAGGGGTCGAGCACATAACATCTTTTAAGGCTTGGAAGGCATGATTTGTAACTGAAGTCCAAGTGAAATCATTCTTTTTAAGGAGATAAGTGAGAGGAGCTGCAGTCTTTCCATAATTCTGAACAAACTTCTTATAATAGCTCGTTAAACCCAGAAACCCATGCAAGCTCTTAAGAGTTTTAGGGTGAGGCCAATCTTTCATAGATTCAATTTTCTTAAGATCCACTCGGACACCATCCTTGCCAACAATATGACCTTGGTATTCCACTTCTGAGCCACCAAAGGCACATTTAGATTGTTTAAGGAAAAGTTGGTGCTTAGAGAGTAGATGGAGAACTTGATTCACATGGGAGAGATGGGATGACCAAGTTTTACTATAGATGATAATATCATCAAAGAAAACTAAGACAAAATGATGGAGAAAAGGACGGAAGACATGATTCATAATACTTTGGAAAGTGGAAGGAGCATTACACAATCCAAAGGGAATTACCAAGAATTCATAATGACCCTCATGAGTGTGAAATGAAGTCTTGGGAATGTCTTCTTCTTTCATACTAATCTGGTGGTAGCCAGAGCGTAGATCTAATTTGGTGAATTATTGAGCACCACTCATTTCATCCAAGAGGTCATCAATTTACAGGAATGGGGAATTTGTCTTTGATTGTGAGTTTCTTGAGGGCATGAAAATCCGAACACATGTGCCAAGTACCTTCTTTCTTGAGTACCATATGACCACATGGGAAGAATAGGGGATAGTATTGGGACATATAACACTGACCTCTAGCAATTCATGAACAATTTTCTCAATTTCATTCTTATGGGCAAAGGGATGACGATATGGCCAAACATTGGGAGGAAGACTACCCAGGATGAGAGGGATGGAATGATCTTGGACTCCATGGGAAGGGGGAAGTTCTTTGGGAGTGGTAAAAACAAATTGGTGGCAAGAGATGATAGATTGGAGGTCGGGATGCACATAAGGTGTCTTAATAGCATGAATGGAGTGGAGTTGGGATATAATTCTCAAATGACCTTTTTGGAGGATATTTTCCATGCGATGGGAACTGATGATCTCAGGGGAGCCTATTGTGATGCCTTGGAACTTATACTGTTGTCCCTCATGTTGGAATTGCATGGTTAAGTCCTTAAAATCCATGTGAATGGGGCCTAGAGTGCGTAACCATTCGACACCAAAAACAATGTCACAACCACCCATGTCTATAGAAAACATATGGGATTTCAGGTGATACTGACCAATTTGGAGTCACACATTTTCACATCATCCCCCACATTTCATGGAACCACCATTGGCAATCATGATTTGAAAATATTGACAGCATAGATGTAACAATTGACTTCTTGGGAAATGTGGCGATGAATAAAGTTATGGGTGCTACCACTATCCACAAGGATGATGGCTTTCCTATTTTTGATGTAACCAATTAATTTGAGATTCTGGGGAGTAGAGAAGCCAGTGAGGGCATTAAGTGAAATCACTAGGTCAATGTTTGGTGGATCAGAGGGTGGGGTGAGGTCAGATGGCGGTGGTAGTTCCTCCACAGGTGGAAAACAACATCTTCTTTAGAAAGATTCTTAGTCACAACCATAAAAATCTTTTGTTCCTTACACTTGTGCCCGGGAAAATATTTGTCATCACAATTATAACAAAAACCCTTGAGTTGATGTTCAACCATTTCATCCCTGGTTAATTTCTGGATCTTGAGGGGAGTTGCAGGAGGGGCATAATTGGTGGGTTTAGGGCAAGAAGGAAAGGAGGGTTTGTGGGTCTGGAAGGATACAATCTATTGTGCTTCCTTGGCTCATTGAGTACCTTCCAACCAAGTCTGGGGGCGTGCCATGAGAACATGGGCACAAATTTCATATTTGAGGCCACTGATAAAGCATTCGCTAAAGAAATCATCTAACATGCCCTATGTTCTGAAAGTCCAGTGCTCAAATGTGGAAATAAAATCTTCGACCATCACTATCCCATATTGCTTTAACTTGGTCAAACAACCTAAATGGTGGATGTTAGAGTCAAAGTGGTCATAAAGTTCGACCACAAACTGTTTCCAAGCAACATACCCTTAGCGTGCCTTTTTTCTCCATTTCCACCATTTCCATCGTTATGGATCTAGATGTAGGACACCATAACGAATCTCAGCTAAATCATCAACAATGTCGTGTAAAGAGAAATAATGTTCCATTTGGGTGACCCAGCCTGAGGGATCTGATCCAGAAAATTTGTTCACCTCAATTATGGGAAGGCGAAGATCTTGAGAAAAGTGGGTATTATGAGGACCTTGGTAATGGGAAGAGTCATGGTCATCCTGATAAGATGCACTAGTACATATTGTAAAAATTTCGACATTTTATTTGCGACGTTATGGACAAAATTGGCCATACTATAAAAAAATAGAGGAAATTTTAAATATTTTTTTTCCATATTGCCCGATAACATCGCAAGTGTGACATCATACAAAAAGATGTCGCTATTGAGACGCCATTGGACTGTCGTCGCTCTTGCCATGTTTGTAAAATAGTCATCTCTATTGCCACGTTTGTAAAATAGTTGTCTCTCTTGCCACGTTTGTAAATTAGTTATCTCTCTTTCCATTATATAGAAGGGAATGACGAATGATGACAATGAGAGGTGCATCATGATGAACATTGATGAAAATGTGGGGACATCATACATCCTTGAGTCTTGAAACCCTCACATACCGTCAAGGCATGTGTCTAGTCTAACCATGTCAAATTTCGATGCATACATGCACATATTAAAGAAATTTCAACGTTGGCCCCATTCACTAGTGCTTACTATGTGGGGTCGGTGCATGACATTTGTGGTGGTTGAATTGGAAGTTCCATGACATTTCAAGAGAGTTCCAACAAATATTCTACGGATGGAAACAACGACATTTGACAAATATGAGACACCCCATTATGAATGTTGTTGAAAACATGGACAATCTCAAATATTATGTGGTCGGGACATCAGACATCCTTGAGTCTTGAAACCCTCCCATACTATCAATGCATGTGTCTAGTCTAACCATGTCAAATTTCGACGCATACATGCACAGTTTGAAGAAATTTCAACATTGGCCCCATTCACTGCTCATTATGTGGGGTCGGTGCAAGATGACATTTGTGGTGGGTGAATTGAAGCTTCTGCGACATCAACTCGACTTGGTAATTCAATAATCAAACCCCCCTTAAGTATTATGTGAGGACATCAAACATCCTTAAGTATCGAAACCCTTCCATACCTTTAAGGCAACTATCTAGTCTAACCATGTCAAATTTCGATGCATACAGGCACAAATTGAAAACATGTCAACGTTGGCCCCATTCACTGCTCACTGTGTGGGGTCGGTGGAATAAATTTGTGATGGGTGTATTTGAAGTTCCATGTCAAATTTCAAGATAGTTCCAACAATGATTCTATAGAAGGGAATGACGAATGATGACAATGAGAGGTGCAACATGATGAACGTTGATGCAAATGTGGACGATCTCAAAGATTATGTGGGGACATCATACATCCTTGAGTCTTTAAACCCTACCATACCGTCAAGGCAAGTGTCTAGTCTAACCATGTCAAATTTCGATGCATACATGCACATATTGAAGAAATTTCAACGTTGGCCCCATTCACTAGTGCTCACTACGTGGGGTCGATGCATGACATTTGTGGTGGTTGAATTGGAAGTTCCATGACATTTCAAGAGAGTTCCAACAAAGATTCTACGGATGGAAACAATGAAATTTGAAAAATATGAGACACCCCATTATGAATGTTGTTGCAAACATGAACGATCTCAAATATTATGTGGTCGGGACATCAGGCTTCCTTGAGTCTTGAAACCCTCCCATACCGTCAAGGCATGTGTCTAGTCTAACCATGTCAAATTTTGATGCATACATGCACAATTTGAAGAAATTTCAACGTTGGCTCCATTCACTGCTCACTATGCGGGGCCGGTGGAAGAAAATTCACTATGCTCATTCACCTTCAAGGTAGGCCCCATTCACTATGCTCACTATAAGACATCCATTATATTGAACCTTGATGCAAACATGGATTATCTCAAATATTATGCAGGGACATCAAACATCCTTACGTATCGAAACCCTCCCATATCTTCAAGAAAACTATCTAGTCTAACCATGTCAAATTTCAATGCATACAGTCACAGATTGAAAACATTTCAACGTTGGCCCCATTCACTGCTCATTGTGCGGGGTCGATGGAAGAAATTTGTGATGGGTGTATTTGAAGTTCTCACTTGGGGCATCTACTCTTTTAGCCTTATCACAATGGACCTACATGTCACTCTAACCATTTGTCAAATTCTTTAGTTAACAAGTATGTTGTTATTTTTGACTTTTCAAATAATCCAAAGAACAAAATAACAAAGTGGGTGACCCAGAAAACAAAGTAGTGGTGTTCTAAAATCGATATAACTCATATATTGTCCTAGGTAAACTATCACCAAGAACGACCATTTATATATCAATATCCTAAAGATGAGGTTGAACAATCACTTATCATTATTGAATAATTCGTATAACACAACAATGTCGAAAAATGCGCACAACTCTTAACACAAACAACTTAGAAAAATATGTCGTACTCATGATGGTACAAAATCATGAAATCATTCCAATGGAACCAATTTTGAATTATTGGACTCTAAAAATTATTGACCTCACAACTATGCATATTCGATAGATAGATTTGGCAAGCAAGGCTTAAATATTGGTTATCCGACCATTAGAAAAAGAGAGATTATGTGTATATGTTAAAAACCTATACACATTCCAAGCTAAAATGGATACACTTGGACCAAATATGGGCATTTTGCTTAATTTGAGGCTTAAAAAAATGGTCCATGTGACATTGCTAAAAAATTCTCTAATCATCCACGCTACAAGCTCATGTAGTCCCTTAAGACATTATATCAACCCAATTGATATTTCTAATGTCCTTCGGCCTCTAATAGATCTTCCAACTAACTTTGTAATCAATTTTTATTTAGGAGAAGGCCAAAATAAAGAGTTTTGCAAGAGGTTATTTAGGGGTTTCTAAGCACGAGCAAAGGGAATCTTTGGAGAAGTATTTTTGCTACAAAACAAGAAGTAACATCCTTGCAAGATATTCATATTGAGAGAGGTCAAATCCTAGTGATTTCAATATGGTATCTTCCTTTGGATCTTTGCTAGCAGTCGTTGCCACATTTGAATAAAAGGTATTAAATCTAATTATAATTTTCAAGAACTTATAGTT
>ML844318.1:62671-79809 GCA_009831015.1 Picea engelmannii | reverse complement strand
AACTCATGCTGCATCATATATCTTGGGCGTACGGCTGGATCAATATCTATATGGAGATCAACCACTCCCAAGACACCAATGGAAGTGTCCCCCATCAACTGGTGCTCCTCTACTAGATCATCAACATCTTTTGTCAACATGACTGACTGATACATCTGAGGGTCCACTAAGACAGATGAAGTGGATCTCTGATGGATCTCCTCAGGAGACTCATATCTCCTAGACTCTGATTCTTGAAGGGAAGTCTGTGTGCCTCTCAAGAATCCTTGAGTGCTCTCCAACTTTTAAGTGAGTCGGTCCATCACCAACTCCTGCTCCCTCAGAGCCTCATGATACATCTCACCAACCCTCAGTAGATAATCCCTGTCTGTCAGCAACTACTGGTAGTCAGTCCTCATCATAGATGCTCTCTCTCGGAGAGTGTGAAAATAATCCATGGAAAATCCTCCATCTGAGCTACCCTGTGCCACTGATGCTCTCCAATAATAATATGCCATCACTGCATGCATGTCATCAATACGTCTAGTGGTTTCCCTGATCATAGCCTCACTAACTCTCAACTGTGCTTCTAAGTGGTGTGACGCCTGATCATGGTCATACTGAGGTGCCATCTCAAACCCCTCACTTCTAGTGTCATTCCTACTAGTGCCAACTCTAGAATCCCCAAAAACACCCTCTGTATAAGATGATGTACTGAACTGTCCACTGCCTACTGTGCTATTGGGTCTATCCACACGTAATTGCACATCATCCTCAACTGCTAGCTCCCTCTGAATCATATTGTATCCAATGTGAGCAGTTGTATCCTCCTGTGCACTCAACCTGCTACTATCGTCTACACCTGGATCCCATATAGATGTATTCAGACTCATGCTATGGTCATATTGACTGCTAAAGAATGCATCCTCATCCATGGAATGTGATCTTGGAAGTAAGTGATCTATCCACCTGTCAGCCTCTGCAATCTGCTCAACCAATGGAGTCTCCAATAGCTGTGACTCCATCTCCTCAAGCTGATCTGTATGTGTAAGGTCCCCTGTCTGTACTCCCTGTACCTCCTCCTGGATCTGTGGGTCTACCTATCCACGGTGTCCATCCCTCACACTAGGCTCATCCATCATATCTGACGTGTCATTGATATCCTCATGTGAAATGGCTATCATTGGTGTCTGAACAGGCGACAGATGTGTCACGCCCCCCATAGGAAGCTCATCATCTCTAGGTGCTAACACGTGTGACTCCTCACTAGTGTCACTACTCTGCTAAGGCGTACGGTCATCAATGGTATGTGACATGTCTACTGAGACACTGGTGCTATCGTCTTATCCATCCAACTGCCTATCCACTATACAAGGGTCATCATCCTCCTCAAGCGTGCAAGCATCAATAGCCTCCGTGCAAGAGTCATCATCACTATCCTCTGAGGTAGAGTCACTATCACTAGCCTCTGTGCAAGAGTCACTGTCATCATCTGACTTCTCTGAATCCACATCTATCGCTCCATCCTCACACACCTCATCATCACTATCATGACATGCCTCAATAATGCGCTCCTGATCCTTACCCCTTCACCTATGATCTGGTTCCCACGGCCCCTTGCAACTATGGCAAGGTTGTGTGCTCCTAATGGGTGTGGGTTTTCTCTGTTATTCCCACCATCTAGCTGCTTCTTTTTTCTTTTTATATGTTATGATGATGCCCTCTAAAATATATTCTTTGCTCCAACTGGGCTTTTTAAAGGCTACATACTGAAGAAAGGTTATGAGATCCCTATGTTCGTCGCTAAGGATGAAATACATTATCTCCAAGTGTGTCATCTCAATGGCTATCCTATCCAATTCCTTCCAACTATCCATAAATACCCCTCAGGTTTGAAGGATTTAAGCTCTGATACCACTGTAATGATCCCAAGCCATTATGCAAGGATCATCACTATTTTGGTGTCTTTTTAAAACTTTTTTTGGTTGTGGTATTTCGTCAAGCAGTTTGTTGATCTATTTGTTTAGATGTGTTTATATGTGTGTATGCGGCAAATAACGAAAAGAGATAACCATGGAACATACCTCAACCATATGCAATAAGATAGACAAGCCAAAACATCTCAAATCTTCTTTATTCATAAAATAGAGAAACCTGCTACAATGAAGATGTCGATCTGGAATGCTCAATAGATGGCCAAGAAGATAGACAATAGATGAGATCTGCTACAAAATGCTCCCTCTAATACAAAATATGCCTCCAAAGGATGAATAAGAAATGAAGATCAATACAAGCAGATCTGAATACCAAACTCTCTAGCTGAAGAATGCCATGCTCCAATAGAAGGCTGAAAACCTCAATAATTTGGCCCTGCTGCCAAAAGTGTCCAATCACCTTAAGAAATATGCCAACTGATAGATTGAGTGATGGTAAGAACAACCCAGGTGCCCGAATCTCCAAGATCCCTCTCAATCTCTGTAGATCTAAAATCCCCCGTTGAATGGTGTGCCCCACTGAATGACTGAAGCCCTAGATAATTCGGCCCTACTGAAGGAGGCCTCCAAATGCTCTGAAACTCTCTAGAAATATATATTGGTACACTGCAATTCAATAGGTGAAGTCTCAGGGTCATATCTGAAGTGTAACACCTACAAACAGACTAGATCTGGATCTCAAAATCTCCCTCTTTCTCTTCAATTCGCCCCACTACTCAAGAAATAATCTGAGCCATAAAACTATCTCAAAAAGTACTAGATCTGATGTCCAAGGCCCTATAATGAAAACCCAAGTGATAGAATCCTCAACGACCCTACCAATCTCCTACAACGAATCTCTCTCCAAAGATGTGCGCCCCCCTTGCTGGAAACCCCCAATGGTGCGCCCTCCTCCTCTTCCTATGCCTGTGGTTGTGTAGAACCTCCTGCACTGATGTAGATCTGACTAGAATGGTGTGGGAGAGTATTTCATCTCTGATACCAAGCTTGGGACAAGCTAGGTGGAATCTTCACCATCGAATCGTCCTCTAGGGTTTGTTAAGTCAAAACCCTCAAAACCCCCAATGTTGGGCTCACTAGCTAGAAGCCAGAAATCAAAATAAGATCATACATGAATGAATGAGAAGAGGCTCTTGCCTTTCCTTTATACTTTTGGCTCACCTTGTCCCTCCAAACTGACTTTCATTTTATTAATATTTAATTAATTAATTAAATCACTTTAATTAATTAATTAACCTTTTTACCTCTAAAAACCTCCTTATCTCTCATTGTGGCTTCCCTAGCCACTGAAAGTCACTTCTAGCCATCCCATCCTATAGTGTTTCTCCTCTGGATTCCAATGAGCTATTACACTGAGAGGTTCCTCCAAGTAATGTGCCCAAAATGACCTCTTCAGTGAATTTCATTGACTTATAGCTCAAAATAGTCAAAATCATGGAAATCGTCGGAATGCAACGGAACCAAAGCCAACCTATGCGGAATGGCTCATAATGATGGAATATGATCACCAATGCAAGTTGGACCCCAAAATGCCTCTCGAATTCCCCTGTACTCGCTATAACATCCATCTAGCTACTCTGGTCATTATAAACCTCTGCACTGTGATGATGTCCCAAAGTGGGGACATTACATATAGGGTTTTGGACTAGTCCTGAAGCTACTCAGAAACAAGTTTTCCGGGTAAAACATTCATAACATCTTCATAGAGAATCCAAATGAAGTTAGTTGTATCTAATATTATTCTTATTCTTTTATTTTTCTTTTAAATTGGTTATCCTTATATTTTTTTTCAAAGGAAAAAAGAATAAATTATATTCAGAAAGGAAAATTTATAAATAGTAATATGCATGTGAGAACATGCATTTAGTCCTAGAAATGGGTAGTGCCTTAATTCTTAGTCCCAAAAAGGGGTAGTGCCTTAATCCTCTTGTGAAGTTGGATTGATGTATTTTTGTTGGATGGCCTCTGACCATAGGTTGTTGAAAGAGATAAGTCTCCACCCTGTCTTTGCAGCCAGATATATGGAGAAGAAGTGAATATTTTATATACTCCATCCACCAATAAGCTTTGGGAGGGCCAAGGAATTCCTTTTGATCCAAGGCATCACAAAACTTTCCTTCTGGCCTCCCCAAAGAAATTTGAAACATAATTTCCTTATATTTTCCAGCTTTCCTTTTGGGATCCAATGATCCAGTTGGATATTGGTGGCCACCCACCTTTTCCAACTGGCTTAAAACAATTTTCTGACAATTTTGGAAATTTACTATTTTTAGCCATTTTAACTTCCAGGGCCATTTTAAGGGCCTAAATGAAGGTTTTTAGGGATCGAGCTCATGAATGATATCTAAATACATGATTGAGACACCAAAATTAATCTCCTCAGTGATACCTTTCCAACGGGCTATCACACACCTAAAATGGAAATCATATGCAAAAGTTACGACCCCAGGAAGTTGATTTACTAACTTACACAAACGGGGCCCACATGACTTTTGGTGCTTCATATCCTAGGGTTAGGTTTTTGGATGTCTAGGGTTTTTGGCATTCTTGCTTATTTTAAAAAGGCCTTCAGAGCCTCATTTTAATCTTCTTCTTGCGAATGTGCACTGTCGTCACATCTCTTCTCGGAGATAAGTCGCCACCATTCCAACAAGCTTGTTTCCGCTGCATTTTACAGTTTCAGCTTATTTTGTTATTGAATAGAAAACCAGTTTTACTATATCTCTGTTATTTTGTGTTAAGCACCTGTTAATAATCTGCATTCATTTCATTCTTCTCATAAAATCTGTATCAGTGGTATCAAAGCGATCTGCTCCTTGTCGTCTTAATGGATGTCCCTAACGAGGCCGGAGTACAAAGAGTTGGGTCTCGAGCTTGTTTCTCTTGAGAACAAAAGCTATTGCATGCCCAAGATACCTCCCATGGTAGGAGAAAATAAATATGATGGGATAGGAGATCCTTTCAATTTGTTTATTGAGGAATCCCTCACGCAACAGAGGAATGAGATGATGGATAGTTTCGTGCAAATCCTTCAGTGGCTACCAACAAGCGACACATCTTCTTCGAACGGAGGCACCGCCCCCTTCAAGGTACAAATAAACTTCAATATTCCTATATTTGAAGGTCAGATAGATGCAAATCTTGTAGACAAGTGGTTGAATCTACTAGATGGGTATTCTTCTATCCATAACTTTTCGAATAGAGAAAGGATTACTTTTGCACTCCTCAAAGTCATTCCCGATGTCAAAGATTGGTGGGAATATTTCTGTGAGAAAAAGGAAATAGAGGAAACTTCATTATTTTAAGTCACAGCCACCAAGGAATCCTTCAGGGATGTTATTAAGGAACAATACTACCCTGTCGGAAGTTATGACGACCTGTATACCAAATGGACCACATTGCGGAAATAAAGAGACCAAGCAGTGCCAGATTTCACAAATATCTTCCACGCCTTGTGCACCAAGTTGGGTATCAAAGATTCAGAGAGACATATGGTGCTCAAGTATCACGGTGCTCTACATAGATACATCTAGACCAAAATGGAATTTCTAGACATTTCATCCTTGGGCACGGCTTACCGATATGTTGTCAAAATCGAGCAGAAGCTCAAACAAAAGATGCGACAATTTGGGCCTGGGAACCCCTCACGACAAAATCCGGGAAAGGGCGGCCCCAACCCACCGAAAAAAGGACAGAGAAAAGATGGAATGTATTAGGACAACCAATCCAAGCTGCAAGCAAATAAGGACACCGGAAAGACAAAGAAAGATACCGGGAAGTGGTGCGACTTCAATAAGATCCCTTGGCATAACAGTGCTGACTGTCGCTCAAAGCAGTCACTGGTGGCCGAAGTGAAAGCCTTTGAATTAGATGCGGATTCTGACTCTGAGCCAGAAACAGAAAGGAAAAGACGGATCATTGACGCGGAATCTAGTGCCACCGTTTCTACCGCCAAGCTCCAGCCTGGTGAACCAGACAAGCTAGAAGAAGGAGAGTACCTCTTCCATTCATAGATGTGGGTAAAAGGCACCCGGTTGCACTTCATCGTTGATAGTGGTAGCTAGAAGAACCTCATCTAAGCAGAGGTTGTCAAGCAGTTGGCCCTGCCAACAACGCCGCACCCACAACCCTACACCATTGGATGGATCTGCCAAGGAAGCGATCTCTGCGTCACCCAACAGTGTCGACCGTCGTATGGCATCAAGCCCTTCAAAGACGAGGTATTGTGTGATGTTTCTCCTCTCGAAGTTTGTGATGTTCTTTTGGGACAACCTTATTTATGGAAATGTCATATTGTATATGAGTCTAGGCCTCATAGTGTTATTATTACTTTGAACAGAAAACTGTACAGGATACTTGAGGCAGTCCCACCTAGTGCTATTTCCTTGACCTCTGCTAAGAAATGCATGAAGGTCATCTCTCAGATGAGGAAGTTTTTCTTTTTTGTGATTCACTCTCAGAATAAGCGAAAGATCATAGCCACATCCAGGGTCTCTGTAGCATACCTCTCCACATAGTAGAAGCAAGTAGATAAGGTCATGGAAGAATACTTAGATATCTTCTCCTCACCTATAGGGGTACCTCTGCACTGCTAGGTCAAGCACCCCATTAATCTGACCCCCGATGCACCTCTACCCAATGGGCCAGTCTATCATCGCTCTTTGTTATAGAATGAGGAGATCAAGCAAGAGATCCAAGAACTGCTCCATAAGGGGCACATCTGCCCCAACTCATCACCTTGTGGGAGCCCAATCATGCTGGTACAAAATAAATATGGAACCTGACGACTCTGTATTGATTACCGGGATCTGAATAAAATCATGGTCAGAAACCGGTACGTGATTCCCCAAATCGATGACCTCCTTGATCAACTCATGGGGGCCAAATACTTCAGTAAGATTGATTTGAAGTCTGGCTACCACCAGGTCCCAATAGAATAGACAGATATATGGAATATCGCCTTCAAGTCAAAGGAAGGCCTTTTTGAATGGTTGGTCATGCCTTTTGGTTTCACAAATGCTCCAGCCACTTTCATGAGGATGATGGATGATATCTTGTGACCATTCACTAATACTTTTCTAGTGGTGTATCTGGATAACATTCTAATTTATAGCAAGACTTGGGCCGAACACTTGCAGCATATTCAGCAGGTTATGCACACCTTGCGGTAGCACAATCTATATGCAAACTTGGAAAAATGCTCCTTCGGCATGGACAGGGTCCATTACCTGGGGTACATCATTGATCTGCATGGCGTACATGTGGATCGAGCCAAGATCAAAGTCATCCGTGACTGGCTAGCCCCAACAACACTCACTAAGCTTGGGATCTTCTTGGGCCTTTCCAATTTCTACGAGAGGTTCATGTTGGGATTCTCCCATATTGCATGGGCCCTCGGCCAAATAAAAAGGGGTGGTGGTAAGGTGAAATTTGCATGGGGCCGGTCCAAACAACAAGCGTTCAATGATTTGAAGTAGTGCTTGTGCTCAAACCCAATACTTTCACTACCAGACCTACATCATCCCTTTGATATTGAGACAGATGATTCATACTATGTTGTGGGCGTCATTCTCACTCAGCACGGCCACCCCGTGGCCTATCATAGTAAGACACTATCAGATACTATCTGTAAGTACCGTACTTATGAAAAAGAAACGTACTCCATTGTGCAAGCATGTCACCAATGGAGACATTACATTCTTGGGAAGGAGATAGTCATCCACACTGATCATAAGCCACTACAGTTCATGTAGACACAGGGAAAATTGCAGAATGACCACCATCAAAAGTGGTCCACATACTTGCAACAATTCCACCTCAACATCAAGTATAAAACATGAAACACCAATCACATTGCTAATTTCCTCAGCAGACTGCCAGTCATGACACTCACCATGGTGCTAGACTCTTGTGGACATGAGACATCTGGATTTCCCCAACTCTATGAGACAGAACCTGACTTTGCCACCACCTACCAAATTTTCGGCGCAAACGCAATTGTCGATAATTTCCATCTTCAGAATGGGTTGTTGTGTCATCTAGGCCATATCTGTGTTCCATCAAGTGAGATAGTGAATCCGATCTGGGAAGCCCACTACATTTGGGTGGCAGGACACTTCGGTGTCGAAAAGACAGTGGCGATGCTACAGAAACATTTCTACTAGCCGAAACTTCGACAAGAGGTCAACAAGGATATCAGGTCCTGCATTGCCTGCGCTATTGCCAAACCGACCACTAAGAAATAGGGCATGTACACCCCTCTTCCTACTCCTGACAGGCCATGGGAATCCATCTCATTGGACAACATGTCGGGCCTCTCATCCACCAAGCGGGGAAATGACTGTGTTTTTGTGGTTGTTGATCGTTTTTGTAAGATGGAGATTCTGGTTACCTGCAAGAAGAGCATCACAACAGAGGCCACTACCAAGCTCTTCTTTGAATGAGTCTAGGTACATTTTGGAATCCCACAAACTATTGTCTCATATCGGGATAGTCAATTTCTCAACACATTTTGGTCGAGCCTCTGGTCATTGTTGGACAACAAGCTCACCAAATCCACAACCTTCCACCCCTAGACAGATGGCCAAACCAAGGTTGCAAATCGAATAATTATGCATATCCTTCACATGTATAATTCAAATCACCCTCGCACATGGGACGAGAGCCTTCCCTATGTCCAACATAGCTACAACCGATCCCTACATAGCTCAACCAGCCAAATCCCCTTTCAAGTGGGGTTGGGATTCCAACCATTGGGTCCCATAGATGTTGCACTTCCCCTTGCGGTCAGCTCGATCGACTCATCTCTTGCTCCAACTGAAGCTGACAAAGCCACCCGGTTCATTGAGTGGATATAGCACATCCACCAATAGGTTCAATATATCCTACAGAAGTCCAATGACAAGTACAAACAGTTCCATTATCAACATCGAGTGCCACATAAGTTTCAGGTGGGTGACAAAGTTTGGTTGCAATTGCAGAAAGAACTCCTTATAGAACCCCATCGGAAGCTTCTCCCACTCCATTATGGATCGTAAACTATCACCAAGGCCATGGGGGATAATTCTTTTGAGCTCAACATTCCTCCTCTCCTTGGCCTGGACCCAGTGTTCAACGTGGATCTTCTTCGTCGTTATTTCCCACCATTATTGGACACCTCAGAAGTAGTATAACAGCTGACACCAATAGAGATCAAACCTGACTACATACAAAAGGAATCCAATGATCAGATTTTGGACAGACAAATCAAGGGCACTTGACAACAAAGGATCCAACTTTATCGAGTCATCAAAGTAAGGCAACTCCTGCACCAAGGCAAGTGGCTCACCCAAGGCCAAATTCAACAGAAATTTCCTCATCTGATGGGGGACCTCAATGCAATGGAGACCATTTTTTCCTAAGGAGGGAGGATTGATCTATATGGATATCAATGGCCACCCACCTTTTCCAACTGGCTCAAAATAGTTTTCTGACAATTTTGGCAATTTACTATTTTTAGCAGTTTTAACTTCCGGGGCCATTTTGAGGGCCTAAATGAAGGTTTTTCAGGATAGAGCTCCTAAAGGATATATGAAGGCATGATTGATACCTCAAAATGAATCTTCTCAATGATACCTTTCCAATGGGCTATCACATGCCTAAAATGGAGATCATATGCAAAAGTTATGACCCCGGGAAGTTGATGTACTAACTTACCCAAACGAGGCTCAGATGACTTTTGGCGCTTCATCTCCTAGGGTTAGGTTTTTGGATGTCTAGGGTTTTTTCCATTCTTTCTTATTTTAAAAATGCCTTCAGATCCTCATTGTAATCTTCTTCTTGTGAATGTGTGCTTCCATCACATCTCTTCTCAGAGATAAGCCACCACCAATCCAACAAGCTTGTTTCCGCTGCATTTTACAATTTCATCTTATTTCGTTATTGAATAGAAAACCAATTTTACTGTTTCTCTATTATTTTGTGTTAAGAACCTGTTAATAATCTATATTCATTTCATTTTTCTCATAAAATCTGGATCAGTGGTATCAGAGCAGTCTTCTCCTTGTCATCTTACTTGCAGCAATTCCACCTACTTGCAGCAATTCCACCTCAACATCAAGTATAAAACATGAAACACCAATCACATCGCTAATTTCCTTAGTAGACTACCAGTCATGAAACTCACCATGGTACTAGACTCTTGCAGCCATGAGACATCTGGATTTCCCCAACTCTATGAGATAGACCTTTTCCACCAACTACCAAATTTTGGGTGCAAACACAATTGTCGATAATTTCCATCTTCAGAATGGGTTGTTGTGTCATCTGGGCTATATCTGTGTTCCATCAAGTGAGAGATTGAAGATGACATGGGAAGCCCACTACAGTTGGGTGGCAGGACACTTCGGCGTCGAAAAGACAGTGGCGATGCTACAGAAACATTTCTACTAGCCGGAACTTCGACAAGAGGTCAACAAGTATATCAGGTCCTGCACTGCTTGCGCTATTGCCAAACCGACCACTAAGAAATAGGGCCTGTACACCCCTCTTCCTACTCCTAACAGGCCATGGGAATCCATCTCATTGGACTACATGTCGGGCCTCCTATCCACCAAGCGGGGAAATGACTGTGTTTTTGTGGCTGTTGATCATTTTTCTAAGATGGTGATTCTGGTTACCTGCAAGAAGAGCATCACAGCAGAGGCCACTACCAAGCTCTTCCTTGAATGAGTCTGGGTACATTTTTGAATCCCACAAACTATTGTCTCAGATCGGGATAGTCGATTTCTCAACACATTCTGGTTGAGCCTCTGGTCATTGTTGGACAACAAGCTCACCAAATCCACAACCTTCCACCCCTAGACAGATGGCCAAACCGAGGTTGCAAATCGAATAATTATGCATATCCTTCGCATGTATAATTCAAATCACCCTTACACATGGGATGAGAGCCTTCCCTATGTCCAACATAGCTACAACCGAGCCCTACATAGCTCAACCAGCCAAAGCCCCTTTCAAGTGGGGTTGGGATTCCAACCATTGGGTCCCATAGATGTTGCACTTCCCCTTGCGGTCACCTCGATTGACTCATCTCCTGCTCCAACTGAAGCTGACAAAGCCACCCGTTTCATTGAGTGGATATAGCACATCCACCAATAGGTTTAGGATATCCTATAGAAGTCCAATGACAAGTACAAACAGTGCCATTATCAACATCTAGTGCCACATAAGTTTCAGGTGGGTGACAAAGTTTGGTTGCACTTGCAGAAAGAACTCCTTATAGGACCCCATCGGAAGTTTCTCCCACTCCGTTATGGGTCATACACTATCACCAAGGCCATGGGGGATAATTCTTTTGAGCTCAACATTCCTCCTTTCCTTGGCCTGCACCCAGTGTTCAACGTGGATCTTCTTCGCCGTTCTTTCCCACCATTATTGGACACCTCAGAAGTAGTAGAACAGCTGACACCAATAGAGCTCAACCCAGAATACATACAAAAGGCATCCAATGATCATATTGTGGACAAACAGATCAAGGGCACTTGAAAACAAAGGATCCAGCTTTATCGAGTCATCAAAGCAGGGCAACTCCTGCACCAAGGCAAGTGGCTCACCCAGGGCCAAATTCAACAGAAATTTCCTCATCTGATGGGGGACCTCAATGAAATGGAGACCATTTATTCCTAAGGAGGGAGGATTTATCTAGATGGATATCAGTGGCCACCCACCTTTTCCAACTGGCTAAAAATAGTTTTCTGACAATTTTGACAATTTACTATTTTTAGCAGTTTTAACATCTGGGGCCATTTTGAGGGCCTAAATGAAGGTTTTTCAGGATAGATATCCTAAAGGATAGATGAAGGCATGATTGAGACTTCAAAATGAATCTTCTCGGTGATACCTTTCCAATGGGCTATCACACGCCTAAAATGGAGATCGTATGCAAAAGTTACGACCCCGGGAAGTTGATGTACTAACTTACCCAAACGAGGCCAAGATGACTTTTGGCACTTCATCTCCTAGGGTTAGGTTTTTGGATGTCTAGGGTTTTTTTCATTATTTATTATTTTAAAAAGGCCTTCATATCCTCATTGTAATATTCTTCTTTTGAATGTGTTCTGCCATCACATCTCTTCTCAGAGATAAGCCGCCACCATTCCAACAAGCTTGTTTCCGCTGCATTTTACAGTTCCAACTTATTTCGTTATTGAATAGAAAACCAATTTTATTGTTTCTCTGTTATTTTGTGTTAAGAACCTGTTAATAATCTATATTCATTTCATTTTTCTCATAAAATCTGGATTAGTGGTATCAGAGCAGTCTGCTCCTTGTCGTCTTAATGCATGTCCCCAACGAGGTCAGAGTACAAAGAGTTTGGCTCGAGTTTGTTTCTCTTGAGGACAGAAGCTCTCGCACACCCAAGTGACCTCCCATGGAAAGAGAAAACAAAGGTGATAAGACAAGAGATCCTTTCAAACTGTTGATTGAGGAAGGCCTCACGCAACAGAGGAACAAGATGATGGATGGTTTTACGCAAATCCTTGGGTGGCTACCAACAGGCGACGCATCTTCTTCGAACAGAGGTGCCGCCCCCTTCAAGGTATAAAAAAACTTCGATATTCCTATATTTGAAAGTCAGATAGATGCAGATGCTATAAACAAGTGGTTGAATCTACTAGATGGGTATTTTTTTGTCCATAACTTTTCGAATACAGAAAAGATTACTTTTGCGCTCCTCAAAGTCGTTCCCCATCTCAAATATTGGTGGGAAACTTTCTGTGAGAAAAAGGAAAAAAAGGAAACATCAGTATTTTCATTCATGGCCACTTGGGAATCCTTCAGGGATGCTATTAAGGAACAATACTACCCTATAGAAAGTTATGACGACCTGTATACCAAATGGACCACACTGCGGCAAGAAAGAGACCAAGCAGTGCCAGATTTCACAAATATCTTTTATACCTTGCGCACCAAGTTGGGTATCAAATATTCAGAGAAACATTTGGTGCTCAAGTATCACAGTGCTTTGCATAGATACATCCAGACTAAAATGGAACTTCTTGACATCTCATCCTTGATAGAAACCTACCGATATGTCATCAAAATCGAGCAAAATCTCAAACAAAAGAGGCGGCAATTTGGGACTGGGAACCCCTCACAACAAAATCCAGGAAAGGGCGACCCCCACCCACCGAGCAAAGGACAAAGAAAATATGGACTGTATCAGGAAAACCAGTCCAAGATGCAAGCAAAGAATGACACTGGAAATACAAAGAAAGATACCGGGAAGTGGTGCGACTTCCATAAGAGCCCTTGGAATAACAGTGTTGACTGTTGCTCAAAGAAGTCATTGGTGGCCGAAGTGAAAGCCTATGAATCAGATGAAAATTATGACTCTGAACTAGAACCAGAAAGGGGAAGATGGATCATTGATTCAGAACCCAGTGCCACCGTTTCTACCACCAAGCTCTAGCC
The DNA here is from genome assembly GCA_009831015.1 of Picea engelmannii. Lineage (NCBI taxonomy): Eukaryota > Viridiplantae > Streptophyta > Pinopsida > Pinales > Pinaceae > Picea > Picea engelmannii. The sequence continues at coordinate 66,382 of ML844318.1, read as the reverse complement.
TGGTGAACCAGATGAGCCAGAAGAAGGAGAGTACCTCTTCCATTCACAGATTGCATAAAAGACACCCAACTGCACTTCATCATTGATAGCGGTATCCAGAAGAACCTCATCTTGGAAAAGGTCATCAAGCATCTTGCCCTACCAACAATGCCGCACCCACAACCCTACAACATTGGATGGCTCCGCCAAGGAATCGATCTCTGCATCAGCCAATAGTGTCGATTTTTGTATGACATCAAGCCCTTCAAAGACGAGGTATTGTGTGATGTTTCTCCTCTCAAAGTTTGTGATGTTCTTTTGGGACAACATTATTTATGGAAATGTCATGATGTATATGAGTCTAGGCCTCGTAGTGTTATTACTACTTTGAATAGGAAATTGTACAGGATACCTGAGGAAGTCCCACCTAGTTCTATTTCCTTGATCTCTGCTAAGAAATGCAGGAAGGTCATCTCTCAGACAGGGAAGTTTGTCTTCTTCATAATTCGCTCTCAGAATAAGTGAAATATCACAGCCACATCAAGGGTCTTTGCGGCCGACCTCTCCACACAACAAAAACAAGTAGATAAGGTCATGGAAGAATACTCAGATATCTTCTCCTCACCTACAGGGGTACCTCTACACTTCCAGGTCAAGCACCCCATCGATATGACCCCCAACGCATCGATTCCAAATGGGCCAGTCTATCTTCCCTCTTTTTTATAGAATGAGGAGATCAAGCAATAGATCCAAGAACTACTCCACAAGGGGCACATCCGCCCCATCTCATCACCTTGTGAGAGCCCAATTGTGTTGGTACAGAAGAAATATGGAACCTGGCAACTCTGTATTGATTACCAGTATCTGAATAAAATCACAGTCAGAAATCGATACTTGATTCCCCGAAACGATGACCTCCTTGATCAACTCACGGGGGCCAAATACTTTAGTAAGATTGATCTGAAGTTTGGCTACCACCAAGTCCCAATAGAAAAGACAGATGTATAGAAGATCGCCTTCAAGTCAAAGGAAGGCCTTTTTGAATGGTTGGTCATGCCCTTTCATTTGACAAATGCTCCAGCCACTTTCATGAGGATGATGGACGATATCTTGCAACCATTCACCAATACTTTTGTAGTCGTGTATCTGGATGACATTCTAATTTACAATAGGACTTGGGCCAAACACTTGCAGCATATTCAGTAGGTTATGCACACCCTGAGGAAACACAAGCTATACACCAACTTTGAAAAATGCTCCTTCTACATGGACAGGGTCCATTACCTGGGCTACATCATTGATCAACATGGTGTACATGTGGATCCATCCAAGATCCAAGTCATCTGTGACTATCCAACCCCAACAAAACTCACTAAGTTTGGGAGCTTCTTGGGCCTTACCAATTTCTACCGCAGGTTTGTGTTGGGATTCTCCCATATTGCATGAGCCCTCAGCCAAATAAACAGGGGTGATGGTAAGGAAAAATTTGCGTGGGGCCGGTCCCAACAACAAGCGTTCGATGATTTGAAGCATCGCTCGAGCTCAACCCCAGTAATTTCACTATCATACGTACAACATCCCTTTGAGATCGAGACAAATGCTTCAGACTATGTTGTGGGCGTCATTTAGATACTGTCCGTAAGTACCCTACTTATGACAAATAAATGTACTCCATTGTGCAAGCATGCTGCCAGTAGAGACATTACATTCTTGGGAAGGAGACAGTCATGCAAACACGAGGAAAATTGTAGAATGACCGTCATCAAAAGTGGTCCACATGCTTGCAGCAATTCCACCTCAACATCAAGTATAAAACATGAAGCACCAATCATGTCGTTGATTGCCACAACAGAACACCATTTGTGGCACTCACCACAGTGCTAGACTCTTGCAGCCATGAGACATCTGGATGACCCCAACTCTATGAGATAGACCCTGACTTCGGAACCACCTACCAAATGTTGGCTGCAAATGTAGTTGTCGATAATTTCCATCTTCAGAATGGGTTGTTGTGTCATCTGGGCCATATCTGTGTTCCATAAAGTGAGTGAGCGAAGCTGATCTGGGAAGCCCACTATAGTCGGGTGGAAAGACACTTCGGCATAAAAAAGATAGTGGCGATGCTACAAAAAAATTTCTACTGGCCGAAACTTCGACAAGAGGTTAGAAAGTATATCAGGTCCTGCACTATCTATGCTATTTCCAAACCAACCACTAAGAAACATGGCATGTACACCGCTCTTCCTACTCCTGACAGGCCATGGGAATCCATATCGATGGACTACATGTCGTGTCTCCTGTCCACCAAGAGGGGGAATGATTTTGTTTTTGTGGTTGTTGATCACTTTTCTAAGATGGTGATTCTGGTTGTCTACAAGAAGAGCATCACAACAGAGGCCACTTCCAAGCTCTTCTTTGAACGAGTCTGGGTACATTTCTGAATCCCATAAACTATTGTCTCAGATCAGGATATTCAATTTCTTAGCACATTCTAGCTGAGCCTCTGGTCACTACTGGACACCAAGATCACCAAATCCATGGCCTTCCACCCCCAGACAGATGGCCAAACCAAGGTTGTAAATTGAATGACTGTGCATATCCTTCACATGTATAATTCAAAGCACCCTCAAACATGGGATGAGAGCCTTCCCTATGTCCAACATAGCTACAACCGAGTCGTGCATAGCTCAACCGGCCATAGCCCCTCCAACTGAAGCTAACAAATCCAAGCATCTTCAATCACCATCTTCAACATGTAATTCTAACTGTCAAAAGAGAAGACTAACACATTTGAATACAAAAAAAAGGAGATTTTATAATTCAGAAACAATTACAAGATGTCAACAGATAAACATATTTTATTGTTGTTTCACATCCTGGATTACAAAGAGTAACACTAAACCATGTTACAGCGTTTGAAAGTAGAAAACTCATTTATTTTGAGTTGCAGAGGGTTTCTACATGAAATCCCATTCAATCCTTTGTTTTTCTTTCTCTATCTTCGGGGTTAGATATTGCATCTTAACACTGAAAAGATGACACTCTTCTTCCCCAACAATTTTCAAACGTTACGGTAGCTCTGGGAGTCCCCTCAATAGATGTTTATCCAAATGGTGAGGTCAATGGGAATTCTTCTTGATGAATGGATGTTTTAATAGTTTCTCAGTAGAAGGCCTCTTCGCTGGATTGTATTCCAAGCAGGATGCAACCATATCCTGGAACGACTTGGAGAATTTTGCATCAGTAAGCTTTGGAACAATACCTTTGGCCAGGTTCATGATCACCTTCATCGGCTGACTCCCAGAATAAGGAGAGTGTCCTTGAGCGAGCTCCATGGCTGTAATGCCCAATGATCATATGTCATCTTTGCAATCATATACTCTTGTCATTTTACACAGGATGACTTTGGGCGCCATCCACAAAAGGGAGCCCGTTAGCGTGTGTCTCATCATCTTGTCCCTGTCACCGAATTCATAAATACAGGTAGATACTCCATAGTCCGCCATCTTTATGGATCTGTCACTGTCGATCAAGATATTGCCAGACTTAACGTCCCGATGAATATGACCCGCCTTGTGCAGATAATCCAAGGCCTTGAGAGTCTCCTTCAGGACTGTTGCCACAACGGACTCCTCTAATCCCTCGTGCGTAGAGCTCCTGAGAATGTTGTAAAGGGAGCCTTCTGCCATGTAGGGAATCACTTCCCATAGGAACTGACCTGCAACGAAAGAA
>ML844318.1:31573-41931 GCA_009831015.1 Picea engelmannii | reverse complement strand
AGGTCACTCGACAATCTTTTCAATTTTAGGGAGTCTGAAAAGAGCTTAACTATGGACTCTGGGGGGGTTTCTTTTTTGTAAATTTAGTCCCTCAGGCCCGAAAAAGGAATAAAATTATACCTGAGGATACTCTTCTAAAGAATCATAATTCGATAGAGTATTCCTTTGTTCGTACAGTTGACCGTCCAGACCGAAAAAGGGGTAAACTACCGCTGGACAGACGTGACTTCAAATTTCATTTTAATGAGCGTGAAGGATCACAAGATCGCTCGACAATCTTTTCATGTTTAGAGGGTCTGAAAAGGGCTTAAAAGAAGACCCGTTATGTTTTGGGAGTCCGGAGGGTAAGACAAAGAGTGAAAAAGGCCCATGCAAATGAGGCTCAAACTCATATTCAGGCAAGACTATACGGATTCCCGAGCCTACTATGTGGTCAGAACCGGCATGGACACCATAATGCAACCAGGAACTACCTAGGGCATCCATGTTTTGGTAAGCTCTACGACCCAGTTGCGACACTTCTAGTGCAGATATGACGGTTCCATGGCACAACCATATGGGATCGATCCTAAAAAATAAAAACAAAAGGCAACAAGATGCAACAGTGGGGATGAAATCCTACCCTATATGCTCAGGTTGATTTTTGAGAAAAAATAAAAATAAAAAATTATGGAACGTCCTTATGTATATTTTTTTTATTTTTCTGAAACTCAATGAAAAGTGTCCCAATACCTGATCAAATCCCTTCCATATAACTCCAGAACCATCCAAAATGGTTTTTGGTATAAAGAAACTGATAAAAGGGGCCAAAAGGGTGACACAAAGAGGCCAAAAAGTCTATAAATAGAAGCTGGCAGCTCATTATCACCATTGTTGATTTGGAAATTGACTCTGGAGCCAAAAGACCCCCTTTGCTAGATATCGTGATTCCGGGAGCTACAGTGGACCAAACGAACTTCTGTTCGGACCAAGTAAGTACAAACTCCCCCATCTTGCATTTCAATCCTTCCTTTATAGTTTTTAGGTGGCTTTTGGGGGTGGTCGTCGACCTTTTAGAGGCCGGCCCTAGCCAAACGCAAGCTGTCCAGGGACAGCCCGCGGGTACCCGTGCGCTGGGCTTAAGCAACGCGTGGGTACCCGCGACTGTCGCCTCGACAGCCCGCGGGCTACCCCCGTGTGATGGATTTTTGGATTGTGCAAAATCTAATCTCTCTTTTTTTTCTGTTTTGGTGCTTACCAGGATGTATGTGCATTGGAGAGAGAGGGAGCATGAGGCTGCCAATGAGGCAGTGGTTGCAGATCCGAATGTGATGGCCGCGCTGACGCAGTGTGGCTTAGTGAAATTCTTCCTGTGTCCATTTATGCGTGCACAACCAAGGCTGCTGGGTTGATTACTGGCACCCTGATGCAGAGGCCTTCATGATAGAGGGGAAATCTTTGGTGCCCACCACCGAGGATATCTATTTTTTGACGGGCCTCTCGAGGAGAGGGGAACCCGTCAACTTCCAGACTTTTCCTGTGGGGCCGAGCAAAGTCTCAGAATTGATAGCAGAGTATTGTGTGGCTGGGACCAACCAGGAGACCTCTTCAGTACCGGTTGGCAGTATCACTAGCCTTACCCTACAGATGATCTTATCGCTCATTGGGAGAATTACCGGCTCTGCTGTTGTACGTCAGGCATCGCGCGCACAGATGAACTATGCAGTTCAGTGCATGAATGCAAAGATCTATGATTGGAGTACCACATTATTAGAGAGAATGAAAGCTCAACTGACAGCGTGCAGACACCGGACACACAGGAACTTCGGGTATGGGACTATCCTGTGTTCCTTTTTCTTTGAGAGAGTTCCATGCTTCAGTCCTCGAATGACAGTGAGAGGACATCTAGCGACTTTCCCTGCGGTATGTAGATGGGCAGCATTACTGTCGCGACAGGGTGGTGGAAGGACCGTGGAGGCCTTCAACGATGACTTCTTTGCTTGGTTGTCACGGCAGATCCCTGCCATCGAGGACTACTCATACGCGGGGATCGACTTTTCTAGAGATCCAGCTATACCAGTGCCACCTGGCGAGGATCGAGGGGAGATGGGTAAGTCTCCACCTGTACCGTTTTTTTGTTTGCATACGTAATTTTTATGTCTTTTTTGATATATATCATGTTTTTGGATAACAAAGTTTCTGATGGGTGAACTTTGTGTTGCTTGCAGATGTGGGACCCGTGCGGCCTGCCAACTTTGCACGTAACAGGCTGAGAGGAGTAGCAGCAGCAGGGAACCCTCCAGCAGGAGAGGCTGAGAGGGCTCTTGTATGGATTGAGTGGAACTTCACTGAGCTCACCCGCACGGTTCCCATGATCGAGATAGAGGACTTGTCGCCCTCTATGCAGACTCATATGGTGGGGTTACCTCGGACCTGGGTCCGATTATTTAGGCATTTGGGTCGGGCTGTGTATGAGTATAACAGGGCCCACAGGCCCTGAGCCGACTTATAAACTTTTACATTCCTCGAGAACTTATATGTATATATTTTTTGAGGGTATAAGCCCTAGTGACTCGTTATGGCTCCCACTTTTTGAGGCGCTTGCGCCCATCGATGTACTCTGAGGATTTTATGATGTATATATATGGTTTTTATTTCTTTTATGTGTCTTTATGGATTTATGTGTACAACAATGTATTTACATGTGTTTGATCATGATCTTCTTTATGTGTGAGMAAGATGCCAATCTAAAATGTGATTAGCTAGAGTATCTGTGATTTGATTTAGACTTCTAGGAACATGAAAATATGTAATATAATCAAAGTTGCGTTCCAAGAGACGTACCCTAAGGAATCTTCGGTGTAGAGTAGGATCGTGCACACGGTATATTCTGTTTCGCTGCGACACAACCAGTTGAGCGTCTAGATAGACCCAGAGACGGGAGATACCCAATGAAAAAGTGATACGAAGCAACTCAATAACTGTGCTATACTCGGCAACATTGTTTGTGGTGTTACATAAGCATATGCCTCCGGAAGATAACAACTGACCCTGTGGTGTAAAGATTACCCAAGTTGCAGAGGCAAGCCTCCGCGTGTGTCGACTAGCATCGTCCGCATACCCAATGAACACCTTGGACTCTCTTGACATCTGCCATGGTGACGAAAGATAACATTAATGACACATCCATGACACGTTTTTTCAAAATAAACGAAATAAAGTAATAGCACAAAGACTATACATATGTTACAAAAATTTACCCACAATGACCCTATGAGTAGTACTTCTTGAGGTAGAGCCCATTTCTAAGCTCCACCAATGCATTCCCTTCACAATCGACCAGACGATAAGCGCCCTTTTTTAACACCTCCTTAATAATGAAGGGTCCGAACCACATGGGTTTAAACTTTCCTGCCCCCAGGGGGTCCTTGTCTTGGTCGTAAACCAAGACAAAGTCGCCCTCAGAGAAAACCCGAGGATGAACGGACCTATCATATTGACACTTCACCCTATTCTTATGAGCCTCGTTGGACAGTGCTGCATCACGACGTTGTTCATCAAGATGCTCTAGGTGTACTAACCGTTCGTCAAGCGGAGAAGTGTCTGGCAATAACTGTACTGCCAACTTTAGAGATGGAATTTGACATTCGATGGGCAAGACTGCCTCCAGCCTGTAAACGAGTTGGAAAGGTGAGAAACCGGTTGCAGTCTTAACTGATGTTCGGTAAGCCCATAATGCCAAGTATAACATCAAATGCCAGTTTGACTTGGCTGAGTTGATGGTTCGCTGTAGCATTGTCTTAAGCGTTTTGTTAACAGCTTCCACTTGCCCATTGGCTTGGGGATAGTAAGGTGACGAGTGTTCTTGCCGTAACCCAAGATTTGACGTTAACTCGGTCATCATTTGGTTCTGAAAATGACTGCCATGGTCAGTGACAATCTCTCTCGGGACTCTGAACCGTGCTATAATCTGGTTAAATAAGAAGAGAGTTGCAGTCTCTCCATCATCTTTGAACGTCGGCATGGCTTCGACCCACTTAGTGAAGTAGTCGACAACCACAATGATATAGCGGTGCCCCCGGGTTGATGGGGGGTTGCAAGTAGTGTAATCAATCCCCCACTTGGTGAAGGGACCGACGGTGATAACAGGAAACATAGGAGCTGGATGTGCCCTCATCTTCCGTGAGAAGACTTGGCACGGATGGCATTTCTTGACCGACTCAATACAGTCTTTGATAAGCGTGGGCCAGAAGTAACCTACTCGTAATATTTTTTGGGTTGTTGCCAACCCGGATAAGTGGCCACCACAAGCTCCTGTATGACAATCGTTGAGCACTATGACGGCCTCCTCATGAGTGAGACATCGACGCAAAATACAATCTACACCTCGCCAATACAAAGTATCATTGAGTATAAGATAGTTCTTGTCCTGATGGCGTATCCGCCGACGCTCATCACGAGAAGTGGAGGTAGGACACTTCAAAGTCTGGAGATAGATCAGTATATCTCCGTACCAGGGATCAGATGATTCAATCAAAAACACATCACCCCAGATAGGCGATTCCTCAGGCACAACATCACCTGACTCAACTGGAAGTTCCGAAATAAGTTCTGCGAAGACCAATGATTTTTTGGACTTCGCTGAAACAAAATCCAAGTCAAACTGTTGGAGAATGACCATCCATCTACTGATTTTCCCGTCAATAACTCGTCATGTCAACATGTACTGAAATGGATTCACGATGGACACAATGGTGGTTTTACGAAACAGAACATAGTGACAGAACCGTTGGACAGCATGCACTGTTGCCAACGCAAGTTTTTCGAGATGGGTATAATTAAGTTCCGGTCCTACGATGCCTCGGCTTAAGTAATAGATTACGTATTCAGAAAGTGAATCATCCTCCTGAACTAAAACCATGCCTATGGTTGACTCTGCGGCAGCCAGATATAATAAGAAATACTTGTTATAATTCGGTGGTCGTAGCAGAGGTGCGGTTGTAAGGGCGTGTTTCAATGCGTCGAAAGAGCGCTACGCTGCTTTTTCCCAGAGGAAAGGAACGTCTTTCTTCAGTAAACGCATGAATCCCTTGGTTATTTCGGCATAGTTGGCGATGAAGCGTCGTAAGAAGTTCGCCTTGCCTTGAAGACTTTGAAGTTGTAGAATTGTGCGTGGGGGGGGGTAACTGTACTATTGCCTCCACCTTAAGAGGATCGACCATGATCCCCGTTGTTGAAATGATGAAACCTAACAAACGTCATGACGTGACGCAAAAACTGCACTTGTTGGGATTTAAGCGAATCTGGAAGTAGCGACAACGTTCAAACATGAGTCTGAGGTGTGTTGGATGATCCTTTCGCTTGCGAGAGCGTGATGCTAAATCATCTAAATAAGCCTCGACTATATGTTTGAGGTCATGAAACGCAAAAGACATGGCCCACTGGAAAGTGGCTCCAGCATTCTTGAGACCAAAAGGCATTTTTCGAGAGGCAAATGTACCCCATGGACAAATGAATGTCGTTTTGTGTTGGTCCTCGGGTTTGATTTGGATTTGGTTATAACCCGAGAAACCATCCATGAATGAAAAGGCTTCACAATCGGCGCACTCATCAATGATCTGGTCGATGAATGGGGTTGGATAATTATCTTTCGGACATGCCTTATTCAAATCATGGAAATCGGTACAGACACGAATCGTGCCTTGTTTTTAATCGACTGGCACAGGATTTGACACCCATTCAGTCAAGTGGATAGGGTATATGAACCCTGCCTTAAGCAATTTCTCAACTTCATCTTTGATAGTTGTTGCCTTCCTTGGATTAACTGGACGAAGTTTCTATCGAACAGGCTTAGCGTCTGGATACGTAGTGATCTCATGTTCAACAATTTTCGGATCGATGCCTGGCATTTCCTCATAAGACCAGGCAAAAACTTCGCAGAATTCTTTGAAAAGATTCGTGTAAATCTGAATCTCTTCGGGGGAGCAATCCGCTCCGACGAAGACATTCTCCATGACGCCGGGGGTTTGAGAGATATTGATAGGTATCGTTTCATCGATAGTCGCCATATTTCCCTCAGCATAAATATCCTGTGTAGCCAAGAGGTTAATGGGGCAAGGCTGATCTCCCGTCATGGTGATAGTGAATTCTCCTGCCTCGATTCGGTGTAACTCCGGGAGGAAGTATGATCTGTGATGAAGATCTTCCCAGGGTTTGTCTAGACCAGTCATTGCTTCGATTATGGCTTCATTAGAAGGCAAGACTAAATCTAACGAATCGGTGTCTACAAGAGAATTATGAGCCCAGATAGGCTCAAGGAGTGGATCCAACTCTAGTGCGGGAATCGGATCAGGAGTAGCTGAAGCTTGCTGAACCAACGAGTACGCTACTTCAGCGGCTAACAAGGGCGTAGACATGCCCGCATGCCCTATCGTATCCATCGTGTCTGATGGGGAAGGAAGAGTCCACAGATCATGAAAGTAAGTCGTGTGGAACGACGAAACATGGAAAATCTCAGCCTTGTGGTGGTTCGATATAAACTTGACATCGCCTTGAGGAGGTGGGTAGTCGAAGGTACCCATCAAAGATGGGCACAAACCAACTCCTATGTTGATGACACCAGCTTGAGGATTATCTACCATGGGAACCGTGGATGCCCCCAAGGCTGGGTCAGGTCGAGAGAAGGACAACTGATCAATAGTCACTATCCGGCCTTCATGTGGAAATAATAGGACTCGAAAGATTGTAGCAACCACCGCTTGCATTGCATAAGTCCAACTATGACCCAACAATAGATTGTAATCGATAGGGGCATCGACTACCTCTACTTCGATGCACACGGTCTTCCCCCCTAACTACACAGGGAAAGAAGGGATGATGCCATGCGGTCGGAAAGAACAACCATCGAATGCAGTGAGGAGAGTAGGTGACGGAGACAACTCAGGTTGACCAATGACTTTCCAGCATGCTAACAACATAACGCAAGTCAAAGCGCCCTCGTCTACCACCGTGCGGAAGATATTTCATGTAAAAGTTTTCGTGGGGTGAGACACTACTATCTGAAACACGACATGGTAAGGCAAATGAGGTTTCAAGTCAGTCGTATCTAAAATGATCATTCCCCGGTTACAAGTCTCGGCAGAGCCTAAAGCAGTCAACAAGGCTTTTCTCTGAGTAGGGCAACTTTGGAGGACCTCCAAAGCAGACATAGCACAAGGGGTTTGTGACAAATCTCCCACCACAGAGTAGTTCTGGGCGGCCCTTGCGTTTGGATTATGAGAAGCTCGTTTAAACGCACCTTTGGGGATGCGAGTGATTGTTTCACCCAACGTCTTCTCAATCTGTAGAGGAAGAGATGGAATCTCGGCTTATTTTCCCTTCTCAGGAGCACTTGGTTTGCTATAATAGTGAGCTCTAGTCGTTATGAAAGCATCACTTTTCACCATATATATGTTCCCGGCGGATGAATTGTTTGGGGGAGGGCAATTTTCTTGGCTGCCCCCTTCGCCACTTGTAGAGGCTTGAGTCAAATTTTGCCCATGTTGAAAGGGGTTAGTCAACACGGCTTGTTGTTGCTGTGTGACAAACTTCTGGGCCTCTGCAAGTCGAGGGAATAGGTGGGTTGGGTGGTCTTCCACACATAGGTTGCATGGGTACCTTGCCTTTTTCCTTTCTGTGGTGCCCTCGCCAGCGTTATCATTTGGTTTCTTATCCCCCTTACTCTTCTTGCGTTGTTTTTTATTCCCCTCGGGCTGTTGGTTGGCCTTTGGGTTAGTCGTCTGTACAGAGTGTACTTCCAACGTTTGAGTAGGAGGAGCAGCCAAAGCAGTAGTCTGGCTGGCCGCTGAGTGTTGTATAGATAACTGCTGCAATTGTTTTGTCAATTTCTCAGCGGGCTTGGTTTATGCCGAACCAACTATACCATTGGCATGTGGTCTGACTCTCTGTCTGGTTTTGTCTAGAATCGATCGTTGTGCATCCGGCAGGATGGTGTACAATAGACCAGACTGACAATAAATAAGCTCAAACAGTTGAGCCCTCATGATGGCATCTTCCTCGGAGAAGACCCCTGAAGTCGCGACGTCTTTGGATAACTGCGGAACTAAAGACTTAAGGAACCACTCAAGCAGGAATGCTAGTGGGACGGGTACTTTGATAAGACTCTTTCGGCGTCGCCACTCTCGAATGTGATTCGAGATATGGTTCGCTGACGTCTGCTCGAAATTGGCTAGCAACTCTGTGTCAGCGTCGTATCTCACAGGTAACTGGAAATGGTTAAGGAAGGCCATCGCCAGTTCGCCAAAAGAGGAATATCATGAACGATCAATCTCTATGTACCATTTCGTGGCACTCCCTATCAGAGTGCGTTGAAACAATCGCAACTGGACGGAGTCATCTTTCAGTGAGTTAGATGAACACCATAAGTGGAAAGTAGTCACGTGATCACCTGGATCTTCGTTAGGCTTGGCCTCGAACTTTGGGATGTCCGAAGGCAACTTCGTCGGCATAGGAGGCCAACGCGAATCGTGACAGATAGGATCATTCAATAACCGTGTTAAATCCGGCAAGTGTAATGTTGCCAAGAAAGGTAGTTTAGGTTGCTGCTGATAGCCGGGATAAAAGGGTCCTGGAGTTTGACTGGCACCAGGTTGCTAGGAAAAGTTTGGTTGCTGGCTCGGGTTCTGATAGAAACCATTGCCCTGACCGGCATAAGGGTTTTGCGTTTGAGGAGACATCATTTGCTGATTCCCCATGAAGGACATAGGATGTTGGGTGTTCATCGTATTTGATGGACTTTGGGATGGATTACCCCATGCCGGTCCTGATGGAAGAGGCATAGAAGTCTGTCCGGGGTTCCATTAGCTGTGGAAAGAATTGCCCCAGAACGACATTCCAGATGATGGAACGGATCCTTGTGCTGAGTTCCAAGGTCCTGGTATATGTTCCCCCAGCACAGGAATAGTACCCTGTGCCGGCATAGACTGTCCAAAAATGGGTATGCCCCCTGATGGGAAAGCAGCAGATGCGAAAGTATTATTACCAACCGTCCCATTCCAAACAAACGGCGACGAACCTACCGGCTGATTTTGCGTAGGTGGTCCTTGACTCCCGGCTCCAAATGGACTTGTGTGTGTAGGTAGCTCGACGGACTGCTGAGGCAATCCACCGAGCGAAGGGGACGAAGGAGGGATATGACCTCCAGTGTAAGGAAAAGCATTGAAAGGGACAGGAATGCCCCCAAGTTGACCTTGCAGAGAAGCGTTAGAGCTCCCTGCCCCCAGACCCAAAGTCTGTGAAATGGAAGAGGTGAGTGCAGGACTCGTTCTTGAACTAGGCATACCGTATGAAAACGGAGTGCCTGTCACACTAGGTGTGTAATGAGGTGTGGCTGCCATGATATATGGCATCGGTCCACTTTGCGACGTAGTTGCGGTCGAGACCATAGTGGCCCAGACCACCGACAAAGGTAAGTTAGGAGAAGCTTCTCCTGTGGTAACAACAGTGATAGGAATGGAAGAATTCCCAGAGATTTGTTCCATAACTAGGTTAGGCGTTGATAGGTGTTCGTAAAATTGAATTGGCACAATAATGTCCAGCCAAGAATCAACGTTTGAGGTTTCAACCAATCCAAGATTGGCGGTCGATTCCTCGGGGGGTTGTTCGGGCTCAAAAGTCCCAGTTGCTTCGAAAGACCCTTGATGGTCTAGCTTTCGCCTCAATGGTGGCGGGGGTGGCTCCAGTATAACCGGCGGCAGGCACAGAAGCCTTCGTGACCGGCGGAGCTCTGAATCCTCCACTGTGTGAGAAGATTCTTGACATGCTAAGGTATTCTACATGAACAAACAGTAACACGTACTAAAAGAAAGCCCCTAGAAGATAAATCAAGCAAGCACTATATTAGTAGGAAGAACAGTTACAACAACCAACACTAGAGTACCTTACCGGTGCAAGTGCAACTCGAATACAGAAGTACCCTCCGGGTCTACTCTGCAAAGCGTTGGTCCGATGTTCGTCCTAGGTACCGCGGTATACCCCTGCAGTCACCTGTGTTTGTCCCTAGAAAATATTGGCAACTAGTTTGCCAGCACATGAACAGCTATTAGGGGGTTACAGTCAGCAATCGGGTAGACCACAATGAGCAGGGTATCAAGCCCGAAACCTGTCAAGGGTATCGAGATCAAGTGTTCCGGAAGACGACTGAGGACCTCAAATGGATTCAAGACCCACGAAGATCCATGGCAAATGCTAACGATGGAATCCCTTAACAGATCCTCTATATGTGTTCTCCACAACGCTCGGTCCAGCTTTGGAGGGGTTATCTCCGCTACCTTTCCTTACGCGACCTCGTGTTTAGCCCCTGTGTTAGAGGGGGGTCCTGA
>ML844317.1:64724-74773 GCA_009831015.1 Picea engelmannii | reverse complement strand
TCAATCAACGAGCTATAGGCTAGGGAAAAATTCAGTCCTCAACTACAACGCTAAGACAATCAATTTACTTACCCAATTTAAACATGAAAATCCAAAGCATAAATCCTACTACAATATACCATGCAAAATAAAGAAAGTGTACAGTTTCCTGATCTCCCACTATGAGTTGATGTCCCACGCGCTTCGTGCAACTCCCACTTGCCGACCGATGAAACTTCACTTGTACCTCCCAGCCAACGCTAGGGGTACTCTTCTTCCCCCTTAGCCCCCTGAGCCACAAAGGGGCCATGCAAACTATCCAGAGATACAGCTAGCTTCCAGCTCACCTCGCAAGACTGAGCTACCACTCCTCATCGAGATGGGTATCCGAACTCCCACAAGCTAAGTTAGTAAAGAATCAATTTTTGTAGGGTAACGTTACCCAACCAAAGAGTTTTATCATCCTTCTCCTCCCTCCATTATATAGAGTTTCCAAGACCCTTACTTTCCCAAAATCCCTTTTTATTTAAAGTTTAATAAATTAATTCAAAAGCATTCCTCCCCGTACATGTGTCACCCATCCACTTCATTCCTCCAAAAAACAATTTCTTTAATTAATTAATTACCCTTATTTCCCTCACCCACCTAGAGTCACTCCTAGAATCGCTCCTAGGTGTCCCCAAATTCCATTAAAGGTTTTAATGACTTTCCCCATTATTAATTTACTAGTTCTTTTTCCCTTGTGTTTCCATTTTCTCTTTATGTTTCCCTCTTTTCCTAGTTTCCTAACTATTTTAGAATTCCCTCTTTCCCCTTTTCATTTAGAACTCAATTTGGCACATGTAGAAATTAAGTTCTTTTTTTCCCTTTTCCCTTTTTAAATAAAATTTTTAAATTATCATAATATAATAAAACAATTATTTCCCCCTTTATAATTTTTATCCCAACAGATTTTTATGAATCAATTAAACTGCTTACTCCCTTCTTGTTACAATATTAATGAAGATTATTATCATTATTTGTTTTATTTTTATTTATATGTATATATATCTATTTAAAAGGATAGACAAATTCTCCCACCATTATAATTTAGACCTAGACTTTAATTTTTGAGATGGGTGACATTTTGTTAGGGAAAATTGATTTAAAAAACTATTATCTTGTTATTCATCCTAAGGCCATCTAGTTTCATTCATTTATCATTATCAATGTGATGTGCCATTCAGGAGTCACTAGGTGCTGCAAGGGTGTGACTCGCCTCATCTGTTCCCCATGCGGGATGTGCCCTTCAGGACACACTACGTGCTCCAAGGTTGTCACTCATCTCTTTCCATTTTTCTTGCATGACGTGTCCTTCAGTACACACCACACTCGCCTCTTTCCATTTTTCTTATGCAACGTGTCCTTCAAGATGCACCACATGCTCCAAGGGTGCCACTCACCTCTTGACTGACTTCGTAGACATCAAAAACCCCTGGAGTCAATACTCCGCCAAGTGAACTTGTGGGAGACTAAGGGCCTGTAAGGAATAAGTCCCTCACCTTATTACACGCCCCTTAGAATCATCATGAGTGACTATCATAGTCTACCCTCATGGCATCATCTTTCCTCTCAAACTAGGTAAATGTTAACCTACAGTTCGAGCCACGAGGGGAGTGCTAGTAGGCTGTGGCAGGGATTCTGTCCACACCTCTCCCTCAACATATTTGGTGGTCATGCGTGACCCCTCTACTCCACATTTAAGTCTTGTCGACAAGCTATCGTCAACCTGCATCATCAAGGAATCATGTTAGCAACATATACATAATCATATCATCTAATTAGATGCACTAATATCACATATAAAACAATCAAATCCCAATGGTTCACTCCCCGACTCGATCCGGAGTCCAAGGGGTTCCATCGATGCCTCTGCATCCTCGAGGTCCAAAATCCTGCACACTCAGTAAAACTGAATCAATAACACATGTCTATGTCAATGCAGTAAAACAACATGTCATTAATCCATAAGGCCTCATAATCAAAATCAATGTTTTAATAGCATAATAATCCGGATCACTTGCGAGCAGGTGTCCTCAAGGAATAAATTCACTCAATGCGCAAGAGCAGGATGTTACATATACGCCCTCTTGGTATAAACTTCATCCCGAAGTTTCATAGTAATAATGTCGAAATAATTTGTATCACAGTATCATAAGTCTATCTATCAGACAAAAATGGAAACTATTGGCGCATATCATATGCATCCTCTCAGGTCATCGAATGTGGACTATAATTGTCCCACTGGACCTTGACCTCATCCATTGTTCAACGTTGTAGCGGTCGAATGCGATGATCCAAGGTGGGAATTGGCTGAGCCGTGAGAGAACCCTCATCTAACACTCGTAGGGTGCTCAAGTCAAATCATGTGTAGGATCACTAATCATAAAGTATCAACAGAGACGTGAGATACATCATGCATACGCCTCAAGAATCAAGCAAGGCTAGTCATCAGACCACGAGCCTCTCTTTTCCACAATATCGTAGGAGATAGTTTATCCCCTTTTTCGAACTTGATCAAACTCTTATGTGGTTTCCGCCACAAAAATACTCGATTGCCACATCATAACCATGGTCGACATGATGCGCATAAACATATCTCTTCTACCAATCCTGCACTTCTTTAATCCTTTCTCTTATTTTTTGCATTTTCTCTTCCATTTCTTGGATTTCTTCTGGTCTCACSAGGAMCCTATCCTCAAGAYGATCCCAACTCAAAGGCGTTTGACATGGTCGCCCGTAAATAAACTCAAAAGGTTCCATATTAATGGTGCTTTGGTAACTGTTGTTATAAGCGAACTCCACCAGTGGCAAGAATTCTTCCCAACGCTTTTCTTGGTCCATCACGTACATGCGCAACATGTCCTCTAAGGTTTGGTTCATTCATTCAGTGTGCCCATCAGTTTTCGGGTGATACGTCATACTGAAGTTAAGTTGGGTTCCCAAGGCCTCTTAGAAACTCATCCAAAATCGTCCAGTAAACATCGATCCTCAATCAGATATAATCCTCTTAGGCAGGCCATGCAGCCTCACAATATCGCTGATGAAAACTCTAGCTATGTTAGGTGCTTGATATGTTGTACGCATAGGGATAAAGTGAGCACTCTTCATCAGAGTGTCTACTACTACAAAAATCAAGTTGTGTCTCCTTGCCGTTAGTGATAATCCAACAATGAAATCCATCGAAATAACCTCCCATTTCGATTCAGGAATAGCGTGTGGCTGTAGTAACCCTGTTGGGTGTCTATGTTCATCCTTTACATGTTGATATTCTAGACATCTGGCCACATAGTTTACTATGTCTGCCTTCATTCCCTTCCATAAGAATAAGGGTTTAAGGTCTTCCCGCATCTTTGTGACTCCCGGGTGAGCGATGTATATGGCGCCATGAGCCTCACTTAGGATCAACATCCTCAACTCGTCGTTTGGCGGTACATAAAACCGATTTTTAAACCTCAATAATACATTGTCGTCAAACGTAAATCCTTCAAATTTTGGTACCATCATTGTGTTTTGTCTGATAAAACCCTCAATGTCTTTGTACCAGCCATTGTCACGCTATAAATTTAGAATCTTATCACGTAGATTTTTCTGAAGAGTCAACACCAAAAAGATACATGGTCTCCAAATCAATGCATATGCCACTCGACTCATCGTTCCTTTTATGTAAGTAATCTTGAAGTCATACTCGTTAAGTAATTCCGACCAACGTCGTTGTCGTGCGTTCAGGTTGCTTTCCATAAAGATGTGTTGTAGTCCACAATGGTTTATCTTTAGTTCAAATTTCCATCCAACAAGGCAGTGTCTCCAAACATTCAAGGCATATACAATGGCTAACAACTCCAAATCGTGCGTCACATAGTTATCCTCATGCCTTCTCAGTTTCCTCGAGATGTAAGAGATCACTCGTCCATCTTGCATCAAGACTCTTCCTAAGACTTCCTTGGATGCGTCAGTGCATACCAATAAGTTCGTGTCCATGTCAGGGACCTTTAGTATCGGTGTTGTTGTCAACATCTCCTTGAGCCTCTGAAATTCTTCAGCACATTTCTCGGTCCAAACAAACTTCTTGTTGTTCTTCTGCAATTCTGTGATCGGATTTTCTATCTTAAAAAATCCCTCAACGAACCGTCGATAGTAACCTGCTAAACGCAAGAAGATAAGCACTTTCGGGACATTCGTCGACGCAGGCCATTCCATAATAGCCTCGACCTTTGTTGGATCCATCACGATACCTTTGCCCGAGATGAGATGCCCAAAGTAGCGAATCCTTGATTGATAGAATGAGCATTTGGAAAACTTCCCATACAAATTGTGCTCTCGCAAACAATGTAGTACCAAGCACAATTTCTCATCGTTCTCCTCCGTCATCCAAGAGTAAACCAAAATATCGTCAGTGAATACTTAGATGAACTTGTCCAAGTACTCGCAGAAAACCCCATTCATCAAACTCATGAATACCCCTGGGGAATTCGTCAGTCTAAATGGTAAAACAGTAAACTCATAATGTCCAAACCTCGTCTTAAATTTAGTCTTGGGGACATCATCCTCCTTAATCCGTAATTGGTGGTATCCTAATCGCAATTCGATCTTTGAGAACACCATCGCACCTTTCATTTGATCGAATAAATCATCAATCCTCAGCAATGGATACTGATTGTTGATCGTTGCCTTGTTCAATTGATGGTAGTCAATGTAGAGCCTCCACGACTCGTCCTTCTTGTGTATGAAAATAACATGCACACCCCACAGTGACACACTTGGATGTATCAGTCCCAGGTCCAACAATTCTTTCAGTTGCATTCTCAAATCCTGTAACTTCGGGGTCGACATCCGATAAGGCGTTCTAGCTATCGGTTCAGTCCCCAGTTTTAGGTCTATAGTAAACTCCAATTTCCTCTTTGGTGACATCCCAGGTAACTCCTATAGAAAGATGTATGAAAACTCTCTCACCATTAGAAAGTGTTCTAGCCCTTCTGCTACTCCCTTTTTATTTAACACAAGTATCTCATAGAGCTTACATCCCTTGCGTATGCTCTTCCGTAGCTGCAAGGAAGAAATGAACCTCATGGAATCTCCCTGTTTCTACCCTACAATCACACATCTTTGTCCCTCATATTCGACCAAACGCAATCGTTTCATCCTACAGTTGAATATCTCCTCATGTGATTCCAACCATTCCATACCAATCATGATGTCATAAGATCCTAAGATCATGACGTACAGGTTGGCCCTGGTGACAACTCTCTCAGGTTAAGGGTACAACCTGTAACCCTTCCTCCAACCTTTTGTTTGCCTCCCAAAGCCATCCTTACAAAGATAAAATCATCCTGTTCGACTGTCTTTACCTTAATCTCCCCTTTTTTTTACCACTGCACCAGAAATGAATCTCTCGGTAGCACCAAGATCTATCAAATATAAGGGTCTGGACAACGACAGTACCTGACGTCTCGACAACAGTCAACTGGTGCTCTGGCTGGCGGTTATTCACCACTACATGAATCCGATGGGCCTTGCCCAAAACACCCACAATAGGGGGTTCGGCTGATCCAGAATCTCTAGCCCTCTCCTCTGGGAAGTAGTGTTGGTAATGTGGCTCCCCACCATCCAACACTTTCTCTGGTCTAGTATCCATGGTACCCAAAGTAGAATATGAATTCTAACAATAAGGTTCAACTCGAACTTCTTGACCTTAAGATTCTAGGTAATTTTATGCGGAGCATACTGGAATAGCTCCAAAATGGGCTTCGTACACAGGCATCGTGTGGCTACCTCTTCGCAAGGCATTGAACTTGTTGAGATGAGGCTCAATGAATTCCTGAGAAAGATTCCTTTCCTGGAACCGTCCCTCGAACAGTTCCCATGACACGTCGTCGACGACCATGTTCAAAAGTGGAAGGAGCATCTTCCACCACAAAAGAGAACTCCCCTTCAATTGAAATACCACCATGCAGACCTTCATGCTGGAGGTCATAATCATGAAGCGTGAAGCACAACGACTTTCTCTACAACTGTGCCCCGATGGAACAACTGTCCATGACACTCGTGGGCTTGAGAACTCAACTCTATCGATTTCTTGATGGATGCTAACGACACTAGCTAGGGCGCATTGTGGACCCTCAGGGGTACAGGTGCCCTGGACTCATCTCAGTGCCAAAGGGAATCGAGGCCCCTATGACATTACCTGGAAGGGCCTTTTCATACCATCATCATCCCTTACAATAAGCGAATCCATCCCAAGGACTTGCTCTTCCCCTTAGAGGTCCAACTCTGAGGGTGCGGGAACTTCTAGAGGCATCACACCTCCTTTCATGGAACAACGTTGCGAAACTTTGAGGCATTCTCTAAATGCGATCGCCACATGGACACATTTAAGGTTTTTCAAAAATGCAAGGGTCAGTACTCACGGGTTTACTGCAGTGGAAATCCTAGCGATCCACAGTCGCAGGGTTGAACTGGCTCTGATTCCATATGTAACAACCCCATAGTTACTACTACAAGTGAAGCAGAAGGTGCTAAATTGTTTTTTGTTAAAGGCGAGATGGTGGCAACAACAAAAAATTAACCATGCAACTGACGACAAACACAAGCATGCAATCTAGGCAATAGGAAACTAAGACTCCATGCACTGGCACAAGGGCTACTGGACTAACATGCGTAGAACAAAAAGGATAAAAGACTACCTGCCCGACGTAAACACGATCATGCCTACAAGATAAGGGAGAAGATCCCCATCCTGACACAATGACTTGACAAACAAGACTAGAACCTCAAGGTGCTCTAACCCAACACCTAAAGGCGTTCAACCCATGTGCCGAAACAACTTACAATGCTCGACGACACTCACATGGAAGGCACTAACTCCGGCCAAGTTATCATTTGCCTCTATCCAAAAGGGCATGCCTTGATCCCCTCATCAAGAATCATGTCGTCCCTAGATGGTAAACGCGTCAGTAGCCAGGGCGCAACCCATCCCAATGGGACCAAGGATTCAAGAAAATCTAGTGTGCTAGGATGAAAAACAAATGACAAGAAAACTACGCCCACACCCCAAGCATCCAGTCAACACGACTCCAGACGACGTTACTCAAAGAAGAAAAACGCAACTGTTACGTGACTTCGCCAACACCCCAATCATTCATGAAGTCTAAACTTGTACAATTTACCATCTAATTAACATTAATTATAATCTAACTAGCATGTATAAATTATAAATTAGCCATTTAGTTGACAATCAAATATACATTAAGTACAACCAATTTAGCAAGTCTAATTACCATTGTCCATCATTACCATCGAATTGACAAATCTAATTTAATTAATATTAGAACCATAAACTACAATTAACATCTAAATTAACATTAATGAAAATCAATGGAGCAAGTCTAAATAAAAAAAAATGGTCGTCAATGTACCATCTAAAGTGACCTTAAATGCAGATCAACTCAATACTAATATTGTAATTATAATTACATTCTAATCTAATTGTTTAACTATTAATAAAACTAGATTTACAAGTCTTGTCTGAGTGAAACTAGGTTGTCTACTCATTAAAGAGTGTCTAATCATATTAAAGGCTACTCTATCCAACTAAATGTTGTCAATAAAACTAACGACAGCCCTTTCCAAGTAAAACTGACAAATTATTTTTAAATACAAATATTTTTATTTCTATAAGATCTCTCGAGGACAATTCTGGCTACGCCAAGGGCATATGGTAGTAGACTTATCACAGGGATTGGTCCAAGTTTAAAGTTTACATAGAAGAATCTATATCATACAGGCTGGATAAAACGTTACACAATTAATAATCAAAATGCGGTCACACAACAATCTATGTCAATGATTAAAAGGTCGTTGCCATGCAACCTATAATAGCGTTGTTAGATAAAATAAAAACATTGTCAAAGAGAAGGTAAATATAGTTGCACTTCCATCAATAAAAATGTCACTTCCAACAGTTGTACTCGGATATCCAAATAAGGAAGACGTGGTACATTACTCACCATAGACGAGAATATATGAGTCGAATGCACAAGTAGGTTAAACGGTCTGGGGTAAAATTCATGGGCAAGGGACACAGTTTTCACAACAGTTATATGGTTACAATCGTCATGGTATGGTGTCACAACAATTACATTGTTTACAATTCACAGAGGTAAAGGTATATAAAGCAATTACATAGTTTACAATCACAGAGGTAGTGGTACATACAGTAAGTACATAGTTTACAAATCATAGAGCTAAAGGTATATACAAAAATTACATAGTTTACAAATCGCAGAGATAAAGGTATATACAACAATTACATAGTTAGGGTTCGAGATCCTTAACAAAATTTAATCATCCTTTTCTAAATACCCCAAACAGATTTAAGAGAACCCACTCTATTTAAATTGAATTAACATGGACTTGCTACAACCAATGATAAGCTCTGAAATTAAGTTTGTTCTCCTTCAACACTTTATAATGGCTAAATCGTAGGCAGCCAAAAAAAATAAAAGCGCATGGATGCATTCGCCCTCTAGGTAGTATTGCTGAGAAAACAAAATGCAGACCAAGGCACAAACGCCGAAAAATGTTATGTTTTCAGTCAAGGGGCTTCCATTGCGTGAAGGGAACAATCCAATAGTGATTTTCAGAATAAAATTGAACACAACAATTCATTGAATAAAATGAGAAACAAGTCTTCCACAATGCTGAGTCACTCAGTAATACATAAGCCACCATAGAGGCATTCACATTAGTCGCAGAGATTATAACAGGGCATAAGTATTTTGGAAACGAAGAGAGATCGTCCCAATAAAACCAGAAATGACAAATCAAAGAAAACCTAGAAGTCGATTATATAAAAAAAAATTCATATTTCATGTCAACAATGAGAAGGTCATGTCAATCGCAAGAGGGTGAAATGAAATCAATCAACTGAGGAAAATAACGGAGGTAGACAGATGACAGGATTGACCTTAACTCATCATCCACACACAGAAAAGCATGGCATTGAGATCCATAGTTCTATTAACTCTGAAGCGATGATTGTATATTAGGCTCTTGTCCGATTGCTCAGGCGAGGACTGATGAGCTAGGGACGAAAGGAAAAAGCAACTACAACCTTCAAAAATCAATACACCACAGGGCGGTCAAGACATGCTGGGAATTGAAGGCCATGGGAGTCAATCAATCATCGAGCTATAGGCTAGGGAAAAATTTAGTTCTCACCTAGAATGCTAAGACAATCAATTTACTTACCCAATTTAAACATGCAGATCCAAAGCATAAATCCCACTACAACCTACCATCCAAAATAAAGAAAGCATATTGTTTCCTGATCGTCCGCTCTGAGTTGATGTCCCGCGCACTTCGTGCAACTCCCGCTTGCTGATCGATGAGACTTCACCGATACCTCCCAGCCAATTCTAGGGGTAGTATTCTTCCCCCTTAGCCCCCCAAGCCGCAAAGGGGCCACACACAATATCCTGAGATTTAGCTAGCTCCTAGCTCACCTCGCAAGTCCGAGCTACCACTCCTCACCGAGCTGGGTATCCCAACTCCCACAAGCCAAGTCAATCAAGAATAGATTTTTGTAACGTAATGTTACCCAACCAAAGAGTTTTATCATCCTTCTCCTCCCTTCATTATATAGATTTTTCAACTCCCTTACTTTCCCAAAATCCCATTTTATTTAAAGTTTAATAAATTAATTCAAAAACATTCCTCCCCGTACATGTGTCACCAAACCCCTTCATTCCTCCAAAAACTAATTTCTTTAATTAATTAATTACCCTTATTTCCCTCACCCACCTAGAGTCACTCCTAGAATCGCTCCTAGGTGTCCCCAAATTCCCTTACAKGTTTTAATGACTTTCCCCATTATTAATTTTCTAGTTCAATTTTAAATTAGAACATTCTTAAATGGTAGATGCCTTACTAAGTTTGACTTTCTTCTTTTTCCCTTGTGTTTCCCTTTTCTCTTTATGTTTCCCTCTTTTCCTAGTTTCCTAATTATTTTAGAATTCCCTCTTTCCCATTTT
>ML844317.1:0-13353 GCA_009831015.1 Picea engelmannii | reverse complement strand
CTTTGTTGTCCTACATGAATTCAAAGACATGTTTGTGGATGAGATACCAAAATTACCTCCTAGAAGGGAAATAGACTTCTCCATATACCTAGTACCCGGTTCAACCCCTATCTCAAAAGCACCTTACCGAATGAGTCTACCAGAACTGACAGAATTAAAAATACAATTACAAGAATTGTTGGACAAAGAGTATATCATACCAAGTGTCTCATCTTTGGGGCACCAGTCCTCTTTGTGAAAAAGAAAGACAGTACTCTAAGACTATGTATCGATTATAGACAACTGAACAAAATGACTATTAAGAACAAATACCCCTTACCAAGGATAAATGATTTGTTCGATCAAGTAGGTGGGGGCAAGATCTTTTCAAAGTTGGATTTATGATATGGTTATCATAAAGTTAGGATAAAAGATGATGACATAAACAAAATAGCTTTTCAGAAAAGATATGGACACTATGAGTTCGTAGTCATACCTTTCGGACTCACTAATGCACCAGCCACATTTATGTGCCTAATGAACAATATTTTCAGTCAGTAATTAGACAAGTTCGTGGTAGTATTTATCGATGATATTCTTTTCTATTCAAAAATGGAGGAGGAACATGATGAACACTTAATAATAGTTCTGCAAATGTTGAGGAAACACAAATTGTACGCCAAATTTGACAAGTGTGAAATACAATATCTAGGACATGTAATTTCAGCAGAAGGCATTTTCGTAGACCCGGAAAAGAGAAAAGCCATTATGGAATGGCTGGTACCTAAGGATGTAGTAGATATACAGTCATTCATGGGAATCATTGGATATTACCACAGGTTTATATAAGGGTTTTCCAAGATAGCCTACCCTATCATGTCATTACAAAAGAAAGGAACCAAATTTAACTGGTCAGAGAAGTGTCAAGGCAATTTTAATAAAGTGAAGGGATTATTGACAACTGCACCCATATTGAAGGTAGCAGACCTAGATAAAGACTTCACCATATGTGTTGATGCAATTAAAGAAGGACTAGGTGGTGTCATAACTCAGGAAAGACACGTTATTTGTTATGAGTCCCAGAAATTAAAAGAACACGAGCGAAATTATGTCAATCATGACTTAGAATTGGCAGTAGTAATACACATCTTAAAAATGTGGCGACACGATATAATGGGCAGAAAATTTCTACTATTGACGGATAATAGCGGGGTGAAATTTTTGTTTAGCCAACCAGATCTTAATGAAAGACAAGCAAGATGGTTATCCTTCTTGAGCGAATTCGACTTCGAGGTCAGTCATATCAAGGGTAAGGAAAATAAAGTAGCAAACGAATTAAGAAGAAGAGTCCATGGGTTATTTGAGATAAATATCAGTAGGGTAGAAAGTGATCTGGAGGAAAGGGTAAGGATGGAATGTATTAACGATGAAAATTACAATAAGATGATGGCAGAATTACAAAATAGTACTGCAAAATCAGATAAACTAGATCTAAGTATCGACAAGAAGGGATTATTACGATTTAAAAACAGACTTTACATACTAGATTCAACAGAGTTAAAATTAACAGTTTTGGACGAAGTGCATAAGAAATCATATTCTGGCCATCTAGGTTACTAGAAAATAATAACAACACTTAGAAAAATATTTTATTGGCCTAATATAAAGGGCAACGTAATGTACCTCAAAAACTATCACAAAAAAAAATAAAATTGTTCTACATTTATCCATGAAAAGTTTCGAGATTTCAAGCAAGTAAGATTTCTGTTATAAGGCTTGAGTCTGAAAGTTTGTTAGAATCGTTACTATCATCGGTTTTCCTTACCATTCAACTTAAAGTTTCCTAATCGAAGATATAAAAAGTGTTTACTCATCACTTCAATGTTTATCTAAGATCCTGTAATTTATAATTACTTTTCTATCTGTTTGTACCTATAACACTACCATAGTCTTAACAATACAAGTTACTTTGGGATTTTATAGCCAAATCCCTACATAAAATATATTACCATATGTTTGCAATACAAACGACTTGTAATACGGTTTGTTACTTCCATACCTCTATCTGGAATGAAGACTCTCCAATGTTCTTTTACTGGTCCATTCATTACACTATTAGAGTTGTTCCTATAACAAACATTCCTACCATGTTACTACATTTTTTGTGGAAAAACATAGGTTAATCGGGTTTCGACGATTACTAATGCCGAACAAAACAACGAACCACGCTATTTTATGAAGATCTGAAATACGGAGAGACTGTGGGCCCAACACTTCGAGGGTTTCTCAAGTACAACATCCCAACATCAACACACAACAACTCTCGAAATTGCAAAAGGTGACCATCATTTTGGGATTTCGGAGTTCGGGATTTCATGAGTACAACACCCAACATGAACACACAACAACTCCCGAAATTGCGAAAAGTGACCAGCATTTCAGGATTTTGGAGTTCAAGATTTCACGAGTACAGAAGCCAAACATATACACACAACAACTCCCGAAATCACGAAAAGTGACTAGAATTTCGGGATTTTGGAGTTCAGGTTTTCGTGAGTACAGAAGCCAAACATCCACATGCAAAAACTCCCAAAATCATGAAAAAATTAAAGTGGGATCAACACTTCGGGGTTTCCAAGGTTCAGAACTTCGTGAGTTGAAGTGACCCAACATCTCATGTAACAAACCTTCGAAATGCAAAAAGAGAGAAGGTGGACTAGCACTTCAGGGTTTCAGGGTTCAGAACTTCACGATTTCAAGTGCCCAAACATCAATAGATACAAACCTCCGAAATGTGAAAACGGAAAGGTGGGATCTGTACTTTGGGGTTTCGGGGTTCAGAAATTCGCAAGTTCCAGTGCCCAAACATCAACATAAACAAACTTCTGAAATGCGAAACATGCCCAGCAGTTCAGGATTTCGGGGTTCGGAATCCCATGACTTCAAAATCCAAAACATCAAACACAAACAATTCTCAAAATTGTGAAAAATAAAGGATGTGGGACCAACACTTCGGGATTTCGGGATTCGGGGTTTCGGGGTTTGGAAAAGCAAGGGAACTTTGCATAACTGTAACTCGCAAGTCTCGAATGCCGAAATTCACATTATTTTCATAATTCTAAGATTTTTACCTTGTACTAGTAATCTTACTTTCATTTTTTGAAACAATAGGTGTAGAAGGATTCAATATCTGTTTGCCTAACAGAAATCTGAAAATCTAAACTTATGAGTTTATACGCATATAATCTACAAAAGAGTACAATAGGACAACAATTTTTCTGTATAAAGTAATTTCTATTAGAATCACTTAGAGCCTCTTTTAATCAATGCATTAAACGTCTACAGTACTATATCTGTGCATCTATGTAAATACATGAAATAAGAGTATCATTCCATCAGAGTTTGGTCATTATAAATGATGTTCCGAGGGATCTGAGTTTGGTTTCCTGGGATTTTAACTACAGAAAGGATCTGCCCCATTGACGTTAATCTCCTCCTTTCCTTACTTAATTATAGAAATATAATTACAGGTGCATCCATCTAGCATTTTACTTACAGGAGGAACAATTTTCTAGAGTTTGGATGTCCATTACGATTTTCGCGACGACAGGTATATTAAAATTTTGAAAGGGCTTCATCCTCCGCAACAATTAACTAAACTTCATAATATGTATTACAAATATATATAAATACAGATTTCATTCACATATATTCCTCACCACAAACATATATGATCATTCAAATAGTTTACATTACTGCAATTAGATAAAATCACTTAACAGATATATGACATCAATCAGACATAGCCATTCAAAATAGAGAGGGTTAGATCAACATATCTTAATCCAATCCGCAGGAAGACAAAGGGAAAAACCACGTTCCTGCCAACCATAGAACA
This sequence comes from Picea engelmannii, assembly GCA_009831015.1. Taxonomy (NCBI): domain Eukaryota; kingdom Viridiplantae; phylum Streptophyta; class Pinopsida; order Pinales; family Pinaceae; genus Picea; species Picea engelmannii. The sequence goes on along the minus strand of ML844317.1, from coordinate 9,476 downwards.
GGGAAGCCAAATTCACTTCCTCGATTCACCCCCTAGCCTGGCCATGAATCCATGAGGGCTCAACTTTCTGCCATACAATATTTCTAAAGGGCTCAACTTATCTGAAGTTTGGTACCCATTATTATATGCAAATTCTACCATGTGTAGGTAGTCTTCCCACTTGTTCGACTTTGTTCTTACATACATGCGGAGCATATCCTCTATAATTCGGTTTGTCCTTTCGATCTATCCATCCGTTTTTGGATGATAACTCGTACTGAAATTCAAATTAGTATTTATCCCTGGAAACAATTCCTTCCAAAAAGTGGATGTGAATTTTACTTCTCTATCTGAAATCACCATTTTAGGAATACCATGCAGTCTAAAAATTTCTTTCATGAATATTTCAACAATATTAATAGCTTTAAAAGTAGACTTTATAGGAACAAAGTGTGCAGACTTACTAAGTTTATCGATTACAACCATGATTGAATCATTATGTTTCTGAGTTTTAGGAAAACCTGTTATAAAGTCCAGTGATATGGTCTCCCATTTCCATTCTGGTACTGGTAATGGCTGTAATAGACCGGCTAGATGCTGGTGTTCGGCCTTAACCTATTTACAATCTTGGCACCTAGCCAAGTACTCTGCTACTTCACCCTTCATATTAGGATAGTAAAATAGTTTTTTGAGTGTTGTTATTTTTTTCTGGTAACCTGGATGGCCAGAGTATGGTTTCTTATGTACATCGTCTAAAATAGTTAATTTTATCTCTGTTGAATCTGGTATGTAAAGTATGTTTTTAAATCTTAATATTCCCTTCTTGTCGATACTTATCTCTGATTTTTCTGAGTTTGTCATAATATTTTAAAATTCTGCCATTATCTTAGTGTAATTTTTGTCGTTAATACCTGTCGTTTTTATTCTTTGTTCTAGGTCACTTTCTGCTCTACTGATATTTATCTCAAATAACCCATGGATTATGTGGCTTAAAGTATCTGCTACTTTATTTTCCTTACCCTTGATATGTCTGACCTCGAAGTCGAATTTGCTCAAGAAGGCTAGCTACCTTGCTTGTCTAGCATTAAGGTTTCGTTGGTTAAACATATACTTCACTCCACTATTATTTGTCAATAGTAAGAATTTTCTACCCATTATATAGTGTTGCCACATTTTTAAGGCATGTATTACTATTGCCAATTCTAAGTCACGAGTGACATAGTTTTTCTCGTGTTCTTTTAATTTACAGTACTCATAACAAATCATGTGCCCTTCCTAAGTTAGAACACCACCTAGTCCCTCTTTATTTGCATCAACACATACTGTGAAGTCTTTATCTGGGTCTGCTACCTTCAAAATGGGCATCGATGTCAATAATTATTTTATCTTGTTAAAACTGTCTTGACACTTTTGTGACCAGTTAAACTTGGTCCCTTTCTTTTGTAATGACGTGATAGGGTAGGCTATCTTGAAGAACCCTTCTATAAACCTATGATAATATCCAGTGATTCCCATGAATGACCAGATATCTTCCACATCCTTAAGTACTGGCCATTCCATAATGGCTTCTATCTTTTTCGGGTCTACGACAATACCTTCCGAGGAGATGACATGTCCTAAATATTGTATTGATTTTTGATAAAAGTCACATTTGTCGAATTTTTCATATATCTTGTGTTTCCTTAGTGTCTGCAGAACTATTCTTAGGTGTTCATCATGTTCCTCCTTCATTTTAGAATAGACCAAAATATCGTCAATAAATACTACTACGAACTTGTCTAAGTACTAGCTGAAAATGTTGTTCATCAAGCACATAAATGTGGTTGGTGCATTAGTGAGTCCAAAAGGTATGACTACAAACTCGTAGTGTATATATCTTGTATGAAAAGTTGTTTTGTTTATGTCTTGGTCCTTTATCCTAACTTGATGATAACCAGATCATAAATCCAATTTTGAGAAGATCTTGGCCCCACCAACTTGATCGAACATACCATTTATCCTTGGCAAGGGGTATTTGTTCTTAATGGTCACTTTTTTCAGTTGTCTATAATCGATACATAGTCTTAGAGTATCGTCTTTCATTTTCACAAAGAGGACTGGTGCTCCCCATGGCGAGACACTTGATCTGATATACTCTTTGTCCAACAATTCTTGTAATTGTATTTTTAATTCTGTCATTTCTGATAGACTCATTTAGTAGGGTGCTTTTGAGATAGGGGTTGATTCAGGTAGTATGTCTATGGATAAATATATTTCTCTCCTAGGAGATAACTTTGGTATCTCATCAACAAACAGGTCTCTGAATTCATGTAGGACAACAAAGTTCTCTAACTTGGGATTATCTTCTTTTCCTAATAGATTCGTCACTTGTATGGCATAGACTTGACATCCCCTTCTAATACATTTCTTGAATTGCATCGCTGGAACTTGTTTGACTGACACTATTTTTGGTATGCCTTGGGCTATTCTAACAGTGCCAAAATTATCTTTGTATAACAGTCTAGTACTGCTTTTTGTTGTTCCAACCAATCCATCCTGATAATCATATGATAAGATCCTAGTGGTAGGATGTTCATATTGGTCCTTATCTTTTGACCATCTAAGATGAACTCAAGATCAAAAATAAATTTAACTACTTTTCTTTTAGTACCTATTGCTAGTTGTACAAGCCAAGATTTTGAATGCTTTTGTTTCTTAAGTTTATTCAACTCTACTACATCGAGAGTAATATAACTTAACGTAGCTCCAGGGTCAATTAAAATAGAAATTTGAGTGTCATGGATTATACCTTCGATTTCTACCACTGAGGACTGGTGGTCATCTTGTCGACCATCTATGGTTACATTTATCCAAAGAAGACTTCTGCCGATGTCACCCACTATCGAGGCTTCCTGCAAATTGTGGATGACAATGTTGTTTACTGCAATTAAACGTGGAAAGTTCCTCCTTAGATGAGGCTCTCCACACTCCCAACACTTTAATGGCTTGAGGGAGTTGTCCTCAAACTTCTTCATTCCCAGGTTTACCTCTACCTTGCATATTTAGATGATTGGAGTGAAAATCCTTCCTTGGGAAAATTTTTGTTGCATTCTGATAAGGAGCTAGCTGGTATCCCTGTTATACATTATTTTCATCATCCCTATGACCGTTAATGATGTAAACCTATATGTTGTCTTAAAAGGGGTCAGTGGCCTGAGTTCCCGAAGACAGAAGGGAGAAGAACTTTTCCTGAGAAAAGAAGTTGCATTTTCCTGTGTAAAAACCTTATAAAAAAGGAAGTTCGCAGGTTGCCTATGTATTAGGGTGCGAGAATGCCTGATTCTCGCAGGCTGCATCATATCTAGGGTGCGAACAGTTCGTAGGTTGCACTATAAGCAGGGTGCGAGAATGCTTACACATGGGAAACATGAGCGTTTTCTTGAATCTTCTAGAAGGAGAAACTTCCTTGGTGAGGTGGCATCCGAATGGTTTGGATCTTACTCACTTTCATGATTTAGTGGGATCATCCTAACCTCCTCACCTTATGCTCTTCAACTTATAAAAGGAGAGGAGCTCTCATAGAGAAGGGGTTCTGGAGCTTGTTAGCTTGGGTTGGCTTGGAATTATTAGCTTGGTTGGAGTGGCTTTGAGATTTCCTTCATCAAGATAGATTGTGAGTAGCTATCAGATCCATGGTCTCAGAATCCTTGGAGCAAGAAGTGTGTGGGGAATGAAGGATAGTTGGAAGGGACCTTTCGACATCAAGGCTATGGTTGTAATCTCTCTTTCACATTTATTATGATACAGTAATATGATTCTTTCCTATAAATATTGTTGTGTTTTATTGTATGATTCCTTGATCACATAAATAGGTTTATATTGAGTTTATGCTATTGCTATCATTTTGGTTGGTTGCATTCTTTTGCGAGTTCATCATTGTATGAGTGTTGGAACAGAGATAGGATGGCGATGGGGAGAGAAAGCGACATTTAAACGGTATGTCACCCATCCCTCTTTAGTTAGTAAATTCAATATTTAAAACTTAAGGAAAGCATCATGTTCTGGTGTGTTTTGTTATAGATCTAGGTGGATCTAGGGAGATCAATTAGTGTCTGCACCTACCGATTAGTCCGATAACAATCCCTTCTTCCACTGGTGCATGCCATCTTGTTTCTTATCCTTCCAGGTCTTGGTAAACTCTAACTATTGTTTATATTGGTCATAGCACATTCATGCGTTCCTGAATGCCTCACTCAAGGATTTCAGGTTATCAAACTCAATTCTATCCCTGTAGGACTGTGGTAAACAACTTAAGAATCGCTGAATTTTTACCTTATCCTCCCGGATGTATGGTATGAACCTTAGTAGTTCCAGAAATTTATTTATAAGGTCCTCCATCTTCATTTGTCTGAGTCGTAACTCATAAAATTATTTCGTCTTCCTTTCATAATAGCTTTCAAAAAGGTATTATTTCTTAAAATACTTCTTAAAGTCATACCATTCCAACTGTTTCTACTTTAGGCCCTTGAACAATTTCAGGTCCTTCCACCAAATGCTGGCCTTCCCCTTCAGATTGTAGATGGTCATTCTAGCCTTCATGTTACTGGAATAGTTGTATATTTGGAAGTATTTTTTGATGTCCAACAACCATGCCTTAGCTTCTTCTCCTATCCTGGATTCTCCATTAAAAGTAGCTAGTTTAATCTTTTTAAATTATCCTTCAAGGTAGTCAATTTTTTTATTTTTTTGTCTGGCATGGTTTTGTCTTCAGCTGAAGGTGTCCCTTTAGATGAACTATCTCCTTTTTCTGTTTTCGCACCAGAATTCTTGGAGGCCCTTTCTTGAACTCTTCCTCAGGGTTATCATCTTTTGGGATTTTCTTGGTTACTATACTACGCAGTAGGACTTCATTTATCTCTTGATCTTCCTATTGTGCCTTTTTCAATTTTTCATTGTCGGCCTTGAAAACCTGTAGTTCAACAATAAGATTCCGCATTGTTTACAACACCTCTGTGGGTGAACTTCCATCACTGTTCTGTATTGGATCTCTAGGAGGTCCTTGTTGTGGATTCCCTTCCATCCTGATTTCTGCACCTTCATGAGCTGCCATAATCAACACAAAACAAAAAACCTTTATGTTTGTAACCGCAAGATTTATTAGTTTTTCATAAATCAGAATGTATACTAAGTAATTAATGTTTTTGCTATTCAGACCTAGTGTTGTAACTTTGGATCTGATACCATATGTAATGTACCTAAAAGCCTGTCACAAAAAAATAAATTGTTTATACATTTATCCATGAAAAGTTTCGAGATTTCAAGCAAGTAAGCTTTCTGTTATAAGGCTTGAGTCTGAAAGTTTGTTAGAATCCTTACTGTCATCGGCTGTCCTTACCATTCAACTTAAAGTTTCCTAATCGACGATATAAAAAGTGTTTACTCATCACTTTAATGTTTATCTAAGATCCTGTAATTTATAATTATTTTTCTATCTATTTGTACCTATAACACTACCACAGTCTTAACAATACAAGTAACTTTGGGATTTTATGACCAAATCCATACATAAAAAATATTACCATATGTTTGCAATACAAACGACTTGTAATACGATCTGTTACTTCCATACCTCTATCCAGAATGAAGATTCTCCAACATTATTTTATTGGTCCATTCATTACACTATTAGAGTTGTTCATATAACAAACATTCCTACCATGTTACTACATTTTTTGTGGAAAACCATAGGTTAATTGGTTTTCGGTGATTACTAATGCCGAACAAAACAATGGACCATTCTATTTGCCAAAGATCCGAAATACGGAGAGACTGTGGGCCCAACACTTTGGGGGTTTTTAGGGTTTCGTGAGTACAACAGCCCAACATCAACATAAAACAACTCCTGAAATCGCAAAAGGTGACCAGCATTTCGGGATTTCGGAGTTCACGATTTTGCGAGTACAACACCCAACATCAACACACAACTCCCAAAATTGTGAAAAGTGACCAGCATTTCGAGATTTCGCGAGTACAGAAGCCAAACATCTACACACAACAACTCCCGAAATCACGAAAAGTGACCAGCATTTCGGGATTTCGGAGTTCAGTATTTTGTGAGTACAAAAGCCAAACATCCACACGCAACAACTCCCGAAATCACGAAAAAAGGAAAGTGGGATCAACACTTCAGGGTTTTCGAGGTTCGGAACTTCGCGAGTTCAAGTGCCCCAACATCTCATGCAACAAACCTTTGAAATGAAAAAAGAGAGAAGGTGGACTAGCGCTTTGGGGTTTCAGGATTCAGAACTTCACGAGTTCAAGTGCCCAAACATCAACAGATACAAAACTCCGAAATGCGAAAATGGAAAGGTGGGATCTGTACTTCGGGGTTTCAGGGTTCGGAACTTCGCAAGTTCCAGTGCCCAAACATCAACATAAACAAACTTTCAAAATGCGAAAAAATGCCTAGCACTTCAGGATTTTGGGGTTCGAAATCCCACAACTTCAAAAGCCAAAACATCAAACACAAACAATTCCCAAAATTGTGAAAAGAAAGGATGTGGGACCAACACTTATGGATTTCAGGATTCGGGGTTTCAAGGTTTGGAAAAGCAAGGGAACTTCACATAAATGTAACCAACAAGTCCTGAATGTTGAAATTCACATTATTTTCATAATTCTAAGATTTTTACCTTGTACTGGTATTCTTACTTTCGTTCTGTGAAACAATAGGTGTAGAAGGATTCAATATCCATTTGCCTAACAGAATTTTGAAAATATAAATTTATGAGTTTATATGCATATAATCTACAAAAGGGTACAATAGGACAACAATTTTTCTGTATAAAGTAATTTCCATTATAATCACTTAGAGCCTCTTTTAATCAATGCATTAAACGTCAATAGTACTAGATCTATGCATCAATGTAAATACATGAAATAAGAGTATCATTCCATCAGAGTTTGGTCATTATAAATGATGTTCTGATGGATCTGAGTTTGGTTTCCTGGGATTTTAACTACAGAGAGGATTTGCCCCATTGATGTTAATCTCCTCCTTTTCTTACTTATAGAAATATAATTACAGGTGCATCCATCTAGAATTTTACTCACAGGAGGAACAATTTTCTAGAGTTTGGATGTCCAATACGATTTTTGCGATGACATGTATATTAAAATTTCGAAAGGAATTCATCCTCCACAACAATTAACTAAACTTCAGCAGGCATATTGCAAATATATATAAATACAGATTTCCTTCACATATATTCCTCACCACGAATAGATATGATCATTCAAATAATTTACATTATTGCAATTAGATAGAATCACTCAACAGATATATGACATCAATCAAACATAGACATTCAGAATAGAGAGGGGTAGATCAACATATCTAAATCCAATCCATGGGAAGACAAAGGGAACAACCATGTTCCTCCCAACCGTAGAATAAGGCAGCCAAAGTCACTTGCCCAATTCACCCCATAGCCTGACCATGAATCCATGAGGGAGAAGTTGGAGACTCCTCAACAATAATCCAAATTTTTCAACAGTTATCCCCTAGCCTCACACTCCCTCAGTAGTGCTCGTAATAGAAAGAGGACTCACAATCCTTTCCCAGCATACTTGGCAGCATCATGCCTCCTCGCATATGCTATTTATCAATTTTTGCGCAGGTCTTTTTCCCTCCTTTGGGGATTTTCACATCTTTCTTAGTCCTTGATTTCCAGGTGCTGCCAATGGCCAAATCTCTGATTTTCCACTTGTAATAATCAGCCTAGAGGTAGTTCCAACGTGTTCCCCACTCATGGAGTCATGTTCAATTGATTTTTAACATGGTTGTTCCATTTGTCCTCCTGCATTTAATATATAAATGTTCTGTTTTTATACAAGTGTCATAGTCAACTAGTTAGTTGAGTCAGATTAGATATTTGCCCAATAGTCTCAATAATTAATTACAATTATTAAATTTGAAATTCAGAATTGCCATAAATGGCAAAAATTTTCCAGATTCAAATTTTCCAAAAACGGAAATAAATTTCCAGCACATTTCAAAAATAAAAAATATTTTATTTTTGGGGGATGTCACAAGCAAAACAACAGAGTACTTGGCTAGGTGCCAAGATTGTTAGTAGGTTAAGGCTGAGAACCAACATCCAGTCGGCCTATTACAACCATTACCAGTACCAGAATGGAAATGGGAGACCATATCACTGGACTTTATAATAGGTTTTCCTAAAAATCAGAAACAAAGTGATTCTATCATGGTTGTAATCGATAAACTCAGTAATTTCTCACACTTCATTCCTGTAAAGTCTACTTTTAAAGCTATAAACATTGTTGAAATATTCATGAAAGCAATTTTTAGACTACATGGTATTCCTAAAATGGTGATTTCAGATAGAAACATAAAATTCACATCCGCCTTTTGGAAGGAAATGTTTGCATGTCTAGATACTAATTTGAATTTCAATACGAGTTATCATCCACAAATGGATGGACAGACCGAAAGGACAAACCAAGTCGTAGAGGATATGCTCTGAATGTATGTAAGAACAAAACCGAGCAAGTGGGAAGACTACCTGCACTTGGTAGAATTCGTATATAACAATGGGTACCAAACTTCAGCTAAGTTGAGCCCTTTCGAAGTACTGTACGAAAAAAAGTGTACAACGCCAATTAGCTAGGATAACCCGGCTGATAGACTCATGGTTGGACCATAAATGCTCCAAGAAATGGATAACATGGTAAGAAAGGTACAACGGAACTTGAAAGAAGCACATGATAGACAGAAGAGCTATGCAGATCAGAAAAGAAGAAACTTGGAATTTCAAGTGGGAGACTATGTTTATTTGAAATTCAAAGCTCGAAAAAGCTCATTGAAGTTAAGGAATTGTGCCAAGATAGCACCCAGGTTTTGTGGGCCCTTCGAGATACTATCTCGAATTGGACCCGTAGCATATCAACTTGCACTTCCAGCTAATCTAAGAATTCATAATGTATTTCATGTCTCCTTGTTGAAAAAGTATATTCATGACCCTACTCATATGATTGATTGGAACTTGGTGCAGGTGGAACCCGAAGGCAAGTTCCGGGTGGAACCCCTTCGCATTCTGGACCAGAGAGAAATAACACTTTGGAATAGAGTCATCACTTGGGTAAAGGTGCAATGGATGCACTTTAGTCGTAAGGAGGCCACTTGGGAGTTGGAGGGAGATTTGTCAAAATATATTCCAATCCTGTTCCAAGAGAGGAATGAACACTAAGGACAGTGTTTTACTGAAGGCGAAAAGTATGTGACATCCCCCAAAACAATAAAATATTTTTGAAATTTAAATTTGCTGAAAATTTATTTCGTTTTTAGTAAATTCAAATTTGGAATTTTTTTGTCATTTATGGCAATTCCAAAATTCAAATTTGATAATTGTAATTAATTATTATGACTGTTGGGTAGAGATCTGATTTGACCCAACTAACTATTTGACTATGACACTTGTATGAAAACATAATATTTT
>ML844316.1:12964-23012 GCA_009831015.1 Picea engelmannii | reverse complement strand
TTCAATTTTAATATTTCAATTTCTTCCAACCAGATTTTATCTTGTTCTGCTGTGACGTGTACGCGTAGAGATTTCAATAAAAGTGGAGCATTGGACCACCCACATATAAACAATGATATATATGATCACATACAATAGGCTAAAAAGTAATTGATATAGGTTATGTGCATTATTTTCCACCTTTTAAAATTAATATATTAATGATGGGTTATATTAAATGAGTGAAAAATGTTTTTTATTTTGTTCATTGTCATTGTGTTTGATCATGTTTTTAAAAATAGTTGTTGTTTTCATCAAGTTGCAATTTGTAAAATAGAGGTGGTATCCTTACTTTGAGTTAGTGCTCAAAGACAGATGATGTATAGAACATAAAAAGACTGTCTATCATTTGAAAAAAAAGAGGTTTTCTCCCTTTATGGATTTCCTCGAAAATATATGTTTATGTATACTTCATGGGTGTGATTGATATTGAACACTCTATTGATTGATGTTTATGTATACTTCATGGGTATGATTGATGTTTATGTATACTTCATGGGTATGATTGATGTTTAAGTAACTATTTAAGCTTTCACTAACAGCCATTGGTAGAGAACGTATTAACGTGGATGAGCGAAAGTTTAAACTCATTTTCGGTACTAAGTGAGTGATAACAAAGGAAAAGAAAGAAAGAGAATCAATTTTCTATACACCTGTACACCTGTGACGTCAGTGTCGTCTAAAGACGGGTACCCGGAAACGGGCCACGCACTCACTTTGTTCATTATGAAAATGAGCTGAATCTTACTGGATTTGGAAAATATCAAATAGACTTATCAGTGATACTACAAATCTAGAGTTAATCAGAGTTGCAATTGATATTTGGGTTGTTTAATGGTTGTCTGCCTCAGGTGATGGCTGACAGAGGATACAATGGCGCCACTGCTGATCTTTGGTCTTGCGGTGTCATACTCTTTGTTCTTTTGACGGGCTGGTTTCCATTTGAAAACAAAAATCTTGTAGTGTTGGCAACTGGTTTAAATTTTTTACTAGATTAGTCATAATCTCGCATTGAGTTAACACAATGTCATGTAGAGATCTTCAAAACCGATTTCAAGTGTCCAAATTGGCTGTGTGTTGGTGCTCGCAAATTGATCAAAAGAATACTCGATCCCAATCTCAAGAACGTAAGTGAAAACCATCCATTAGAGGTATCCGTTAAAACCATTCATTAGAGGTTTGATTTAGCATTTGTTTGACTCCAAACAGTCAAGCCTTGGGGTGGGCTATATCCAGGTTACATCCTTGCTCACATTTCTGTATCTTATGTCTAGATTCATATTATTGACATTATAAAATGGAAGTCTAAATTCCTTTTATATATATACACACATTCTGCTTATCAAACTTTCAGTGTATTGCTAGTACCCAGAGTAGTGGGGTATTAAAATTTAATTTTTTTGTAGACAGAGTAGTTGGATGGTATTAAAGACCATACATACCATAATAATTTTTCATCTCAATCTCAAGTTTTTGTCGTATAAAAAAATAATTAATCTCAAAGACGATTTTTTTAATTTTCTCCATCCTTATTAAATTTGCAGTGAAATGTATCTATGCTGATTAAATGTAGATCTATGTTGTTCAACATGTATTTCCCAACTAACTCGACATCCTTATTAAATCTACAGTTAAATGTGTCTATGCTAATTAAATGTATTTATGTTGCTCACCATGTATTTCTCAATTAACTTGGCAGGGACTGCGTTGCTACACAACCTTCTCTTTGAAACCAATGTAGTTGATGGAGTTCGTGCGCTAGGTCCATTCCCTCTCTGCTCCTCACCACTTGGAAAGCCAAAGGGACTGTGTTGGGGTCATTCTCTCTCTCCTCCTCACCACTTGGAAACCCAAAGGGAAAGGGGCCAAGGAAAGACTGGGTTCACCCACTTGCGGGTGCATCGGATATTGATGCTCAAGCTCACCTAAAGTAGCCTCACAACCGCCTTATTACACAACATAGGACAAGAAACCTCACAACTGCCTTATTATAGAGCAGAGGACGCCAACTATATCATATAGATGAGAGATCTGCAACTGTAACTTATTTTTGTAGCAGAGGCAAAAACAATCAAGGAGATAAGACTACAAAATCCAAAATGCTTTTTTCGCGGGTATAGTTACTCAATTTATGAAGGAAAAACATACTGATTCGGTCAAATTTTGTTATTATATGTTCATTGATGAAAATTCTACATGAAAGGATTCTATTTTTCAGGTTTGGAATATCGAAGTACTTACAAGTGACCGATCTATTTGTAGCAGTAGTAGAGGATGACTCAAATCCTGAAACATTTCTTCCATTTTCATCTATTTTTCCATTACAAGAGAAAGTAGCAATCTCGTTAGCCAGTCACAGTACCAATATTAGAGGTTGTGGAGCGACTTGGATCATATGCAATAACCAACACTTATTGCAATATTCTCTTGTATTCGAGGGACACCATATAAAATAGAATGGTATAAAAAAAATTGGATTCCTAGTTGGTCCACTTGTATATAACAATCTTGCAATATCATATGTTCTGATTTTGCACCCCATAAAAGAACAACAAATTTTAAGGTTGCATATGAGTTGAACTTTGTCGCGAGCTCATTGAATAGACCTGGATGGTCAACAAGAAATGCAACACTTTCAAAATGAAGGTATATTTGCAAACGTTCGTCCATTAACAAACCAACGACATGAATTGCACCCAAACATAAAGAATGCGGATGTTGTCTTGTACATAACTTGGAGGAGGATGTTGAGGGGTTCACGATGATACATCTTTGGTGATAGGTTAGTGGAAATTAGATAGGGAAGTTTGCATAAAATATAATTTTTTTATAAGAAGAGTTTAATTACCGAATAAATATTGAGCTCTGTGTTTGTTGATAAAAGCTTTGAAGCCTGTTGAAGAGCAGATCCTTTGAGAGGATGGAAACTTGTTTCCTAAAGAACTGCCCCATCCTAATAGCAGTAATTAGAAGTCTCTACGCTACCTACTTATGAGCATGCCAAGAAACCCTGAGCTAAAAAAGAAAGAACCCACCCATCTCTATTCTGTTGAATGGATGATTGGTTGCAATTTTAGGTTTCATGTTTGCGTCAACAAAAATGGAACATACAAAATGAACCTAGTAGATACCTGGGACAACTCAGTGAGGCCACGTTGCCTTATGCATGCAACAACATTCTCATGATATGTTAACAACAATGCAACTATTTCCTTTCTGGTTAGAGCGAAACACCTCAAACGTATGTGATTGCCACAAGCTTCTTGTAGCTAAATCTTAAGCACTAGTATCAACCACATTGTTTTCTTTTAATATAAATTGGATTAAATAATATTATTCTTTCTAGTCTTCTATCCATTCTAACTTAAATTTTTATTTTTATTTCTTTTACAACATTTTAAAAATTATATACAAAATAATTAGGTTTGACTCCATTTGCAAGGAATTCATTTTCTCCTATTCGTGAACACTTCGCGAACCCTCAAAAGACCGTTCTTTGTAAAATTGGTGAACCATACTGAGTCAAGGCAATAGATTCATAACATCTGCAAATCCATTTACTAAAGAAGTAACCAAGCGGCCAAACCCCGACCAAAGTGAATGGAAGAACTAGAACTGGAGATCAGAAGATGATGTGTTACTCAAGGAAGCATATTTCACGCCATTAGTATCAGACGAGTCTTCGACATATGCAACCACATATAGTATAACACCGGAAAGTTCATCCCTTAAGGGAGAGCTCACTAGGAATGCAGGAGTGCTCTCATGTCAAAAGGGACTCACTGCTAATTGCAACTTCTTACCCACCATTACCACCACTCAAGTCGAGTACCCTCAAACATTATTATTATTTTAATAATTGTCTCTCTTTGAATTCCCTTCTTCTTACAGTGCTTGGCAAATTGAATAGCCACATCCTCTATATTGCTTGCATGGTCAAAGCAATTACTGAATCGTTGTGTTTTTATAATAATTCATTAATTAAGTTAATTATTTATTCATTACTGTTTATCATTTTGGAAAATGATAAGGATTTATGTTTACTGATTTTTCATTTTGGAAAATGACAAGGATTTTTGTTTATATTAAAATTTTGAGTGTAAAAAATTTGGTAACACTTGTTATTTTAAAATTTTATTTATTATTTTTTATAACATTTTATATAATTAAAAACTAATAATAATTTAGTTCTATAAAAAATAATTGAAACTATATAATATTTAAATGTTTTAAAAAATAATTGAAACAATTTAATATATGTGTATTTAGTAACAATCAAAGGAACGTTCTTTGCATTGTTTAAATCATTTTTTTGGACATTTGTGAACAAATAACTGCATTTGTAAAGATAATTCTGTTAAGTCTCATCATCTTAACCCAGAATCACATTTTAGCATTTGAATGAAGAACAAAGAACATAACATGACAACAATACTTTATTACAGAGAACTCTACTTTAGCTAAAACCTATCGAATCAACAATGTTATATATCAACATTATGAACAATAGAATTAAAATAAACTTGTAATTTTTTGTATATAATAGATATGATGAAAATAATTATTTAATTAATATGCAAACTTTCAAATATTTAAAATAATTAATAATATTTTAAAATCTAAATGAAATAGTCAAAGAGTTTTTATGTTGACATGAGACAAAGATATTCATAATGGGTTCTAATAATTTATCACTTATTAAAGATATTCATAATGGGTTCTAATAATTTATCACTTATCACGAACTTTAGTTTACTTTAAATGGGGTATAACTAATTCCAAAGCATGCAAAGTTGGGCATCAATGAAAATATTAATTTCTTCCCCTGTATTGTGTTGTTGATGAGCGTGTTGGAAATTGGAGTCTTGGACTTAGGAGAGGAGAGCTCGAGTATTCCTCGTTTTGTGGATGGATGAAAGATTCCTAACACCATGACTAATCCATGGTTATTTATTCATGTTGTAATACTTTCTAGCATTTAAATTGTGGTTGATTTTTTGTTTTGTTCATACCAACATTATTTAATTCATATTATGATATCTGAGCTTAAGGTGAAGGGTTTGATTTTTTATTGATTATATGGTATATATGAAAAGGGAAGTCAAGGTTTGATTCTGGATCCTATCATCTTATTACTAGTGTTCGATTCCAAACTCCATGTTATTATTGTTGTCACATTAAATAGAGTTTGCAATAATGATTTTTGTTATTTATATGATTTTAATATGATTTTACTTTTTGTTTGATATCTTCTTTATAGTCATTATCTTGTTTGGTATCATATTATATTTTGGTCCATTATCATAATTTGTTTATGAAATTATATTCTCTGATTAAATCATGCATGGAGACCTCTAATACGTTATTCATGTCGAACAAGTAAATCTAAGCTTTCATCCTAGGCAGGTACTAAGAAGGTTAGTGACCTCATTCCATTCATTATACTATCTTTTTATCTGGGGCCAACTCATCTCACTCAGGTTTTTAAGTGACTCTCAATGTATGTAGGGAGTAAGACTTAATTTCTTTTCGGTATCTTTAACTATATATAATAGAAGGAAATATATTGAGCAATATTGATAGAATAAAGTTTAATTGGGGATTCTATCCTAATATCAGACTTATGTATTAGTCCACTTGGTTCATTAATGACTTTAAATCATTATTTTTATCAATTTCCAAACTTACCTAGGCAAGGACTAAGCTTCCATGCAACACTTGTGAATAAAAGCTTGAAGACTTGAAGATGCAGTCACGTGGGTGTATGAATGAAGTAAATGTTTTTTAATTGAGTAAAGGTAAAAAGGTAAAAAAAAGGTGGAGGAATTAAAGTAAAGGTTAATTTTTATTAAAAAGTTTTTTTTTTTTTTAATTAAAAAGTGAATTTTTTATTAAACCTTGTGAAGTTATTCCTCCACATTATTTTTTAAAAAGGTCTTTGGTTATTTTAAGTAGTGATTTGGGCATTAGGAGTTTTTCGTGCTAATGGCTAAGATGCATAGTTCGAAGTTTGAAGTTGAAAAGTTGAGTGGTAAAAACAACTTTGAGCTCTGGAAGCTTGAGATGCGGGATTTACTGATGCAACAAGGGTTGCAAAAAGCATTAGCAGACAAGTCAAAGAAACCAACAACCATGACGAATGAGGAATGGGAAGATCTGGATGTGAAAGCTCTTAGTACTATTCGTTTATGTCTGGTAGATGATGTTCTGTTTAATATCATAGGAGAGGATACAACACCGGGCTTATGGAGCAAGTTGGAAAGTCTATATATGACGAAGTCCTTAACGAGAAGAATCTACTTGAAGAGACAGTGGTATAGTTTGCGGATGAAAGAAGGTACAAAAGTTGCTGACCATTTAAATACCTTTAATACCCTTATAGTTCAATTGAGTAGTATGGAAGTTACATTCGAAGATGTGGATAAGGCTATTACACTATTGTGTTTGTTGCCTGAGTCTTGGGATAATCTAGTCACCTCTATTAGCTTTAGCTCAACAGATGTTTTAGATTATGACTTTGTTGTGGGAGCTTTGTTGGCTGAGGAGATGAGGAGAAAATCTAGTAAATAAACCTCAACTTTAGAGGCGATGTTGGTGAGAGGTCAAACTAAAGAGAAAAATGAGAGAAGTTTTTCTCAATCTAAGTCAAGACACAGAAAGGGTAAAGAAAAATGTTGGTACTGTGGAAAAAGAGGGCATCTCAAGAAATATTGCTGGAAGAGAAAGGAATCTGAGGAAAACTCGACGAAGGAAGCAAATTTGGCTGTAACAAATTCAGGTATGATTGATCAAGTTTTATCCGTCTCTAGTAATTTACAATATCAAGAGGAAGGGCAGCTAGATTCAGGTGCCTCCCACCACATGTGCTCACATAGAAATTGGTTCTTTTCTTACCAATCTATTGATGAGGGTGTAGTGTTTATGAGAAATGGTATTCCCTATAAAACTGCTGGGGTTGGCAGTATTAGAATCAAGAAGTTCGATGGTACTGTTAGGGAATTAACAGATGTTAGATATGTAGTTGAGCTTAAATCGAATTTGATTTCATTAGGAGTGTTGGATTCTTGTGGATATAAGTATACAGGTCAAGGTGGAGCACTCACATTGTCGAAAGGTAGTTTAGTAGTGATGAAGGCAACAAAGGTTGATAACCTTTATAAGTTGGAAGGGAGTACTGAAGTAGCATATGAAGTGACAGATGTATATTCTTGTTTATGGAAGAAGAATCAAGTTCATAAGAGCAAGAAAGAATTGCACGTACTGGTAAGCGATAAATCATTTCGAGACTTAAAATCTTTGATTCTGAATTCCTGCTTGTTTTATATCTCTGCAAGTTATGATGGTGGTATAAAGGGATGTTGTGTGTGGGATCCTACTTCTCAAAAGGTCATCATTGACATAGATATAGTATGTATGGAACATCCAAAAGGTTTGATTCAAGATCGCAACGATAAATTTGTTTGCATGCTAGAAAATTCATTATATGGCCTATTGGTACCCAGGAAAATATACTAGAGGTTTGAATCCTTCATAGTGAGTCAGAATTTTTCAAAGGGTATGAATGACTATACAGTTTATAGTACATTCAGAGTCTTGATGTTATTTGTTGATGATATGCTCGATGCAAGCCGAAGCATGGATAAAATCAATTAGAAAATGACTCAGGTAGACAGGACAATTCAGATGAGGGATCAAGGAGAAGAAAAACAAATTATGGGCATGGAAGTACACAGAGATGGTAATGGTAAGATGTGGTTGGAGTTCAATATGAACATTGTAAAACTAGTCTTTATCCCTGTTTCTTTCCATTATAAGTTTTCTTCAAACATATGTCCTATCTATAAAGAAGAAAAGGTTATGTCTCGTGTAATTTCAGTAGGAGGTTTTTTGTATGTGATGGAATGGTTAAGATCATATGTTTCACATGCTAATGATGTTGTCAGATACGTGACAGATTCAGGTGTTGTAGTGAAATGGGTGCTTCAGCATTTGAGAAGCACAAATATCACCTATAATGGTTACACTGAGATGGTTTGTGATAATTGTAATGTATATTTTCAAGGTTTTTTGGATAGGAGGAGATCTATCACTAAATATGTCTCACAACATAGTTGTGGAAGACATGTTGGAGGTGGAGTGACCCCTCAGGAAATCCAAACTTGTGCAAGTCACACAGGCAAGATCATGAAACTAGTTTTATTAGATAAGCTGCAGTGGTGCTTGGCTTCTCTTGGCTTGCAGCAAAGGTGATGAACAAAAGGAAGGAGCAAGGTATCAGGTTAATTGTTTTCAAGGTGGAGATTGTTGGGATTTGGTGACAACAAATTCCTCAAAGGATGGATCTGGATCCTATTATTCTATGTTGGTTACAACTAAATAGACCAAGTTAGAATATGGATAGGGATTTCATTTAATAATCACTTTCTTGTAAATGTATATAAATACATGTAAGCCCGTAGAGGCAAAGAGAGACAGATACAGAGTGAGAACTTGCTAGTCTGTTGTAATCTCCATGATCTAAATAATAAGACAAACAATGCGTATGCTTGGTGGATGTAGCCCGACGTTTGGGTGAACCATGTGAAATCCCTGTGATTCTTATGTATGTGATTGTTAATTATCATATGTGAATTGTGTTTTCTGCATTTTCAATTCTAACATAAAAAGCATTCAATATAAGCAATCTAAAAAAGCAAGGAGATTATTAAAACATTTTATGTGCCTAGTAATTCTTCTTCTTGTTAAAGTCCCATATATAACTATCAATTCTTCTTCTTGTGAATTTATAGAACAAGAGTCTGTATGTATCACAAGCATAGTTACCAAAATTTTCAATTCCAAAAAATATTCCTTAAAATTTAAGAGTATACTTTGTCAATATTTACCATATCCAAAAATAACTACACAACCCATCATATTTTTCTTCCATTAAAAAACATTCAATATAATCAATCAACAAAAACAAAGAGATTGTTAAAATATTTTCTTTGCCTAGTAATTCTTCTTCTTGTTAAAGTCCCATATATAGCTATCAAAGCACTCTTAATTAGTACATAATGTAAACTTAAAAAAAAAAAAATTTACTCTCAATTGATTTTTTCCCCCCAAATCTAATATAGAACTATCAAAACACTCTTAACTAGTAAATAACACAAAATTGTTTTTTTTTTTTTATTTACTCTCGATTGATTAATTTTTTTCCTATCAACTTCCCTGTATTGGACACAATGCAATGTCATCACATTATGATCACTTTCTATTATAACTGTATTTGATACAATCTAACAAGATGGTCCTAGCCCTATATTTATTCAAACCTTTATTAATCTTTATGAAAGGTCTTTAAAGGTAAGGAATGAGAAGAGAAGCTCATGTTCACCCCTGTGATTTACATATGGAAAGATGAATAGAATTTGGCCACCAAAAATTTAATTGAATCGAACAAATCGGTGATTTTTCAAATTTATTTCTCCAATTTTGTTGAATTTGGTAACTATGGTATCAAGAAGATCCACTGCTTTCCCAAACCAAGGAAGAGAAATTCGCTCCCAATTTCATTTCTTTTTGTAACCACTGGGGAGTGAATTTGTAAGTGGATTTATGAAAGAAAGCCAAGGGAGGAGTTAGGTAGTTGAAAACAATAAGAAGGTGACTCTTTTGTTACAGCTGGAAACCCCTAGACAATGTTATTTAGGATGGAAACACCTAGATGGCACAAGCGGAGACTAGTAGTGATGTGTTCTACTTAGTGCATCATAGAAGTATCTTCACAAACACTCCTAAAAGAAAATTTCAAAGCCAAGAGTGATAAGTGATTATCTAATTCTTGGAATCAATTTGAGAGAGATAAATGATCCAGATAGATATCGGTGGCCACCCACCTTTTCCAACTGGCTCAAAACAACTTTCTGGCAATTTTGGCAATTTACTATTTTTAGCAGGTTTTAACTTCCAGGGCCATTTAGAAGGCCTAAATGAAGTTTTTTCGAGATCTAGGTTGTCAATGATA
>ML844315.1:16940-32020 GCA_009831015.1 Picea engelmannii | reverse complement strand
TGCCTTTTAAGAGTTAAGAAGGAGGAGAGGTCCCAGGCCTAGGTTATCTACACCTAGGGTCGTCCTGCTTCTAGGGTTTGGTGATAGGGCCTTGCCATTGCAACACTCTCCCTCACCTCACTCTCTTGTCTTGACTTATCTTTTATGCTAGCTGTTTTGCCAAGTTAAACCTAAGGAAGGAGGAAAGAACATGAGACCTTGCTTAAGCAACACCAGAGTGAGCCTCTTTCCCTTAGGGTTTTGATTTTGGGGCCCTGCCATTGCAACACTTCACAACCCTTCCCGCTAGTCCTTAGCCTATTCCCTTCAACCTTTGTGCCCTCTCTTAAATTGACTCCATTTACCCTTAGGCACTAATCTTAGGTCTCCAACGTTGAAGTGATAGTGGTCAAATAAATTCTTAAAACTTTTATAATTTGAAACCCTAACTAACTACTAACCCTAATAAGGCTGACATCACACTTGGTTATTCCATCTTGATGCAACATTTTCTGTTGATAAGCAATCAGATGGTGTTTTAAAACATTTATTGAGTAAGGGATTGATTGGATACATTGTTTGTTGCATCATCTCAATATTTATTGATGAATTGATATCGTTCCATTGCTATATTAATTAACATTAATCTCGTCAATATCTATTGTCATAATTGCTAATATATTGATATCAGATAGTTATATGAAGTACTAACCCATTGAATTATAGCCTGCATATATTGTTTTGTTATTGTCTTGTTTCGAGCAAGTGTTCTCATTTGGGGCTACACTTCATTATTGGCTATTTAGCCGGACTATTTGATCTTGGTGGTAACCTGTGAGGAGGGACTATTACTTTGACCTTTATACCTTGGCCTCTTCAAAACCCCAGGTTACCGAGGACGTCTCCCCTAGGCCTAACCTCCCTAAATAGAAAGAACCTCCCCATTGTGGTGACATTGGGTGGGGTAGGTTCCTGTTACGCCAATTTGGCCTCTATATTCTAGCCATTTGACCTAGCTACAAACTGTGCAATAACAAGGCCCAATTTTTTTAGTATTAGAGGGTGAAAAATGTGAATTAGGGTGTACGCGGGTGGTAGGTCATCGGGTCATGTACATGTCTCCATGTACGCAGTCAAAGCAAATATTTCCCATGTATATGCAGCCCTATATGCGACTGTTAACATGATAGCCCACATACACGTCCGCAAACAACTTTTTTATAAAATTTAACTCAAAAAATGATTTTCCTTTGGCAGGATGGTGCTTGAATGGAGGGAGAGGGATCATGCAGAGATAGATGCAACAGTGGAAAGGAATACATAGGCCCAACAAGCTTTAAAAATATGTGGCCTTTATAAATTTTGGGCTCTCAAAGGAATGAGGGCTCAAGTGAGGTTACTCCAGATGTTGTAAACTATTGCGATCCAGAGACAAAGGCCTTCAATCTCGATGGGAAACCATTGAGGATTGAAGTGGATGATATATATTTCATCACAAGATTGTCTCGTTGGGGTGAGGTAGTGAATCTCAAGGCCTGAGGGGATAGGGGTGGTATGACCATGGAGGATTACATTGCCACCCACTGTATTGTAGGCACAAATAAAGTAGAGAGCCAACTCCCAATCAGGGCGATTGAGAACCCAAGTTTGAAGATTGTCGTACTTGTTCTTACATGGATCTCAGGGTCGGCCTCATTGCACTAGGCATCAAGGCCACTCATGTTCTACATGGTGGAGTATTTACGACCCACTGTTTATGATTGGTGTACCTCATTGCTGACTAACATGAAGAGCCAACTGACGTATTGCAAACAAGGGAGAAAGAGAAACTTTGGGTTTGCATCCATTATGTGTATTTTTTGTTTTTAGCAGGTTCCAAGTTTGAGCCCTATAGTAGATACCATTCCACATGGACCGCATGATCTAGCCATGTTACGGTGGACCGACCTGATGAGGCAACTAGGAGGTGGTAGGGTACTAACCCCCTACAATGATGAGTTATTTTTCTGGTGGCACCGACAGGTCATAGTCATTGACGACTACTCTTATGTCGTGATCAACTACAGAGGGGATCCAAATATGCCTTTTCCACCAAGTTCTGCCTACGGTGATATTAGTAAGAAATATTTTTATATATTTCATTTTTTTTTTGTGTTTTTTCAAAAAGAATAAAAAACAAAATTATTTTTGTATGGTATCAAGTACTAACAATTGCTTTGTCATGCAGATGTAGGTCCATGACGGCCAGAGGAACTCCCACGACATCGACGGAGGAGTTGGGGAGATGAGCATGCGGGAGAAGATGCAGATAGAGTGTTGCAAAATGTGCAGGGGAACCTGTCTCGATTGATGCACATGATTCCTATTTTTCAAGTGGAAGATCTGCTAGAGGCTATGCAATGACAGGTGGTGGGTGTGCCCCATGCGTGGGTGCGACTCTTCCAACATCTCGTAAACGTCACAGTGTGCTATCATGATATGCATCTGGAACCACAAGTGTAGATTCCATGGTCATATATATACTGGCCATATATGTATTTTGAGGGTGTGAGCCCAATTTTGTACTATGACAACATATTTTTTGAAAAGATGAAATATAAAAAAAAATTGGTCTTTGGATTTACTTATATATGTTACAATGTGTACATGCATGAGTGTGTTTTCTTTACTTTAGTTATGTGAAAAATGCAAATCTAAAACATAATTAGCATATGCATTAGATACATGATTAGAACTTATAGGTATGTGATTATAAGTAAGAAAATCAAAGTATCGTTCGAAAAGTCGTACCCGTAGGAATCGTTAGAGTAGAGTAGGATCTTACACACAATAATTGTCATTTAACTAACATACGACCAACTGGGAGTCCAGGTGAACCTCTAAATACTGAACACCATGTGAAATGGTGACGTGTAATAGTTCTATAATGACGCTATACTCATCCACATTATTCATTGATGGCTCCAGACAGACGCCACCTTAAGACACCAATTAGCCCTCGGGTGAGTAAATGCCCAAGCAGTGGAAGCCATGTTCCGTGTATGACGACTGGCACCATCTGCGAATACTAAGTAAACTGAAGAATATGTTGACATCTTCCAACCAAGGGAAAAATTGATAAGAAAGTCAATGACACAAAGGAAAAGATGTATATACACTAAGATACACTAGTATACAAAAATTCACTCCCAAGCTTGAGGGCTCAAGCATAATACTTTTTAAGGTAGAGCCCATTTATGGGCTCATCCAAAATATTCCCTTCATAATATTCCAATTCATAGGCTCCTTTCTCTAAAACTCGTCTCACGATATAAGGACCGTGCCACATGGGGTTGAACTTGCCTGCCCCCAATGGTTCTTTGGCTTGGTCATATAGGAGAACCAAGTCACCCTCAACGTACGGTCGATGATAGACATACCTATCATATTGAACCTTAACACGTCGTTTATTCTCTTTGATAGTCGTAGAGGCATCTCAATGCTGCTCATATAGACACTCTAGGTGCACAAGGCGTTCTTCAAGATCGGATGTGTCAAGTAGGAGCTCAATTGTCAGCTTGAGGGAGGGATTTCGCATTCAATCAGAAGGATCGACTCCACACCATGTACAAACTGAAAAGGAGAAAATCTAGTGGAAGTATTTGTCGAGGTTCGATATGCCCAAAGTGTAGGGTAAAGCATCAGATGCCAGTCATACTTACTTTGGATGACATTTTTTTGCAAGATGGTCTTGAGAGACTTATTCACCGCCTCTACTTGTACATTTTCCTAGGGATAATAAGGGGAATAATGACCATGCTTAAACCCCGGTTTTGATTCTAACTCTTTCATCATTTCATTCTGAAAGTGACTGCCATGATCAGTGACAATCTCTTTTGGGATTCCGAACTGGGCTATAATTTGGTTGAATATGAAGAATGTTGTAGTCTTACCATCATATTTAATGGTAGGCATGGCCTATGCCCATTTAGTGAAGTAATCCATGATCACAATGATATGTTGATGCCCCCCAGCCGAAGTTGGGTTACAGTCCATAAAATCTACCCCCGAATTGGTTAAGGGACTGACGATGATGACTAGGTTAAGAGGGGCTAGATGCGAGTGCATTTTCCGAGCGAACGCCTGGAAAGGGTGACACTTCTTGACCGCTTCAACACAATCTTTCAAAATTGATGGCCAAAAATAACTAGCTCACAATATTTTTTGGGTTGTCGCAAGCTTGAATAAATGACCACCACAAGCCCCACTATGACAGTCATTGAGAACCAACTCAGCTTCCTCGTGAGTCAAGAAACGACACACAATCTTATCTACTCCTCGACGATACAAAGTGTTGTCGATGATAAGGTAATTTTTAGCCTGATGACATACACGTCGTCGATCGTCTCTCAACAGATGTTGGGATAGCTTCAAGGTTTGAAGATAAATTAGAATGTCTCCATACTAGGGGTCCAAAGACGAGATAAGGAAGATATGTTCATCCACAAACAAATTGTCATGAAAAATGCCCTCATCAAGTTGAGGGAAGTATGTTATCAACTCAGAAAAAACTAGCGATTTATTAGACTTCGTCGAAGCAAAATCAAGATCAAACTCTTGCAAAATAACAATCCACTTATTGCATTTTCCCCCTATGATATGCCTGGTGAGGACGTATTGAAATGGATTGATATCTACAACTACGGTAGTTTTCCAAAGAAATATATAATTTTGTAATCTTTGAACTGCATGTATGGCGGCCAAGGCTAGTTTTTCTATGTGGGAGTAATTAAGTTCGGGACTGACTAAATTTCGACTGAGGTAGTAGACAATGTGCTCATGGAGCTCATCATCCTCTTGAACCAGAACCATACCAATCATCCCTTCGGACACGACGATATAAAGAAAATAATCTCTATTGTAGTTTGGAGGCTTCAACAGAGGTGTCGATACCAAGGATTTCTTAAGAGCATTGAAGGATTCATGGGCTTGCTCATCCCATATAAATGGATGAGCAAGCCCATGAATCCTCATAGATTGGGATAGAGTTGGAGAGCCAATGGATTTCCAACAGGTTAGGCACATCACACACGTTGTAGCACCTTCATCAATTATAGTGCGTTTGATGGTAATTTTCGTGTACTCCACGTGGATTTGAAATTCCACGTGGTAAGGTGAGAAAGGCTTAACATTTGTGACGTCAAACTTAATAACCTTTGAGCCACATGGGTCTATAGCTCCTAGAGAAGATTACAAGGCATTTTTCTGTGAAGGACACATCTGGAGCACCTCCAAAGCCGACATCGCATAAGGGGTTTGACCCAGATCTTCGATAATCAAATAATTATGGGCAGCTCTGGCATTAGGATTATGGCCAGAGCATTTTAGTACTCCTTTCGGAATATGAGGTGGAGGTTCCGGATTTTTGATCTACAAGGGTGTTTTCGGAGGAGGGGGAAACTCTGGACCTATAACAATCTGTGAAGAACTGTAATCACGATATCGAGTGGCTACATCAATCTGAGACTTGAACATATTAACACATAGATGGCCACCTTCACGTGTCGAGGATTTTTTACTCCCGCTCGATGCATTTCCGGTGTTGGAGGACCCCGAAGCCATGTGTTGATTATGCGTAAACGGATTGGTCAGCATAGTGGGTGGTTGTGATAAGAGCCTCGAGGCTTCCTCCATTTTGGGGCATAGGTGGGCAAGGTGATCATCTTTACAAAGTTTACAAGAAAATTTCACCTTCCATTTTTCTTTCTTACCCTCACCAACATTATTATTCGATCTATCATTGTTAGTGTCGTCCTTGGATTTGTTATTATTTCTCCCACTCTTACAATTATTACCACATCCTTTCTTTATATTCCCTCCTGGTTGTTGGTTACCATTTGGGTTGGTCGACGACTATACAGAATTCACTTCTGTCGACTGAGTGGGAGTGGAGGACGAAATCGAAGCTTGTCCTGCTACAGGTTGGCTTAGAGACAAATCCTTCAACTAGTTCGTCACCAAATCTATAAACTTAGCATTTGCAGATCCTATGATGCCATCAACATGAGGCCCAGGCTTTTGTCTAGGGTCATAATTTGACCGCGATGCTTCAGGAAGAATTTCATACAACATCCCAGACTCAACATATATGAAGTCCAATTGTTGGGATTTGAAAATATCTTCTTCCTCAGATGTTACTCCGAATGAAGAAACATCCTTCGAAATATAAGGCAATAAGGACTTAAGGAACCAATCCAATAGAAACTATGTAGGAATGCAGGCTTTAATCAACCTCTTCCATCTATGCCACTCTTGGATATGGTCCGAGATATGTGTGGCCTTATCTTGGTGAAAGGCCGACAAAAGTTCTATGTCGACATCATAACGAACCAGTAACTGGAAGTGGTTGAGAAACAACAAAACCATCTGATTAAAATTT
Source organism: Picea engelmannii (assembly GCA_009831015.1). Lineage (NCBI taxonomy): Eukaryota > Viridiplantae > Streptophyta > Pinopsida > Pinales > Pinaceae > Picea > Picea engelmannii. The sequence continues at coordinate 25,623 of ML844315.1, read as the reverse complement.
TCATATGTCCCCCCTTGGTAGCTTAATGTACCATTTCGCGATGACCCCTGTGAGGGTGCATTGAAACAACCTCAAACAAATAGAATCATCATTTAGGGAATTAAATGAGCACCAAAGATGAAAAGAAGTAACATGATCACCCAGATCCTCGCTAGTCTTTCCTTCAAATTTTGGAATTTATGAAGGAAGCTTGGTGGGGAAAGGGGGCCATGATGGATCATGATGCACCAGATCATTCATTATTCTCGACAAATATGGTAGATTAAGAGAGGCCAGAAAAGGGACCTGGGGTTGCAGAGTCTGAGCCCATGCTCTCGGGAAAGATTGGTGTTGATGGATTGCAAGCCATCCAGGGTTCTGGTATATACCATGGCCCTGTCTGGTACGGTAATATCTTCCTCCAAACTGATTCATAAGAGATTGTATGGGAACCATACCCATAGGAATTCCATAATGAGGGTTATAAACATTGCCCCCAGTTAAAGGAGCTCCAAGCTGGGGTTTCCCATAGCGTGAAATTGAATCCCTTTGGATGGAACTCTGGAGGATAGAGAGGGATTTTTCATAACAAATGCGTTTGTCGGAATCAACATGGAGGAGGAAGGGGGAAAGGATGGAATATAGGAAGTGGCTTGTCTACCCGATTGAGTACTCCATCCAGGATCATTGAGACTAGGATTAGACCCAGGAGAAAAAGGAGGCTGGCCTCCAATCGTAGGATTCTTTTGGGGAATATGACCTTCACCAAGCGAGAGAGGAGCATGCTGAGGAGCCATGCCCCCAGGTCCAAAAATAGGATTTTCATTAGTCATTGGAATGGAGGATGAAAGTTGTGACATCATATTGGGCATACCAAAAGAAAAAGGGTTAGAGACCGAAGGTATGGACTGAGAATCGTATCCTGACATACCAAAAAGAGACCCGAAAGGGTTCGTTGCTATGGGTCGAGTAGAAAACACATGATGGGTAGGAGTAAGGACGAGAACCTCTGGCACTACAATCATCGCGACTAAAGGAGTCGAAGGAATCCCACTAACCATAGAAGGTATAGGAGTCGAGGGATTCCCTGTGTCGTTCGGACTTGACTTAATACTCATAACTGGATAATCATAAGTCTAGAAGGTGGAGATATACATACCACATCTACTAAATTTACGCCTTTTAGAAGGAAACTTGGATAAAGACTCAAAATGCAGTGATAATTTCAACAAACGATGAGACTTGCGAGGAGGCTGGTCTTGCTCCATGATGACTCAAGACTCGAGATATGAAACCAAATCCTAGGTCCAACTAACAATCAGAGAGCACACAAAAATAAAGCAAAAATTCCAAATGCACACAAACAAGATATAGTAGCTGAAAAGGGGCCTCCCTCACTAGAGTAGGTATGTCTCGCCCAAGAGGGGCATGTGACTCCCTTCAAAAGGTTGGAGGTATCAAAATTGGTTATAAGGGCCCTAGTGGGATTAACAACGCAGTCGGTCAGATCCCCCCAAAGAGGTAATCCTTTATAAAGGTTGTGTGTTGTTTGACCCTTATCTGACTCGGGTTACTTGAAGAATAACCCCTGCTAGTAACCTATGTGGCTACCTATGTCAAGCAACTAGACTCACCACAATATAACCAATGTGTAAGAGAACAATTGTAAGTCTGGTCCATTGTATATGCAGGATAACAAAGCCCAAAATCTTGAAAGCACTGCCTCTCATAGAGGTAAAGGTACTAGCAAGACCCCCAAATATGAATAGAACCCCGAAAATATCTCTAATGCTAGGAAGGTATTAGAGGGCTATATCTGCAACCAACTTCTCATGACCTCGTGCTTAACTCTAGTGTGAGCGAAACCTCCTGATGTCACTAATTACACAATGGGTTTCACCAATCCCTGGTCAGACACATATGTTTAGTTTAATAGCCTTGGAGAAGTTTACACACAAAAATCCCATTCCAAGGCCCTATGTCCTATACTTGTTTGTGTGCTCAGAAAAATAAAATTGTTTCTAATCAATTTTAGTTAAACAACATTACTTTTAATGGATTTTGTTTACTTAAGAGGTGGGGTCATGAAACTGATGATATTATGACTCAACATATCAAATAAATGAATATAAAAATACTACTAAGTCCTAATCTTAAATTCTCAAGAGATGGTAAACTTGTAAATGCAACATTCAATGCAATTTCTACAATTTCAATAAAATGCAATATTTCCACATGTGTCAAGATCAATACTAAGTAATCAAAAGAGTAAATGCCATAATGAAAAATGAACAATTTATATTTTTTTTTTTGTATTTTCGATATGAAGAAAAGAAAATGCAAGGAATGAACAACAACTTCACATACAGACCCCACTACAAGCAACAAGAGACAAGCCAAGCAAGATACCAAGAAGCAAACACTCAGACCAATGTGCAAGGACAACCAATGAAAAAAATTATACGAAAGAATATCGCCTAAAATTCAATAATAAGAAGGTTTCCTATCACTCTGTAAGCACTTAACAGTTAGGATAGAGACCCAAGAAGACTCAACAACCAACCAAACTCACCCAACAAACATCAAACTCAACCAATAAGCCTAAAGAGTTTATGTAGGCGATTGTTTGAGAAAAGTTGTGTATGTACGCGCCCTAATAAAGGACAGCTCGTGTATGTACGCATCTGTCAAGGGAAAACCCACACATATATAGTAAAACACTGACAAGGCAAGGGTTAAGCCAAGAAACTCAGATGCAAAGTAAAAATAGGTTGTCAAGCAATCATGCGACAAGGAAACTCAGGCTAATTGAGAGAAAGTCAAGGAGAAAAACACTCCAAACCCCAAATAAAAGATCAAATCCTCAGTATGGTCACCAATTCTGTTATGAGGAAAATATCTCTATGGCATGGGGTAAACCACAACAGACGAAATGACACATAGAAATCAACTCTAATCCCAAGTATGCCATATAAATGAAATGCTAACAAGACAAGGTCAAGAGCCTCCGTTGTCAAGATGTTCGATGAAGACCACTGTTGAGCATGCAACTCAAAGCTTAATACCTGCAACTTGTCCTCAACAACCAAGATACGCAAGCATATGGTGATAATATATAATGTTAGCATATAGATTACCATAATCCATTAACATACATGACAAATACGCCCATGGAATAATAATTCAAATATTTGCAAGATATCAATTGGACGAGAAAATAGTATTTCTATTAAAATAATAAGTAGAAGTATGTAGGTGACAAACTTCTATAATGACACATATTGAAACTAAGAAACTAATTCCCTCCAGCTGGGCCTCCACCAAAGGCAAGCTCATATAAAGGAGATAATGAGGTTCTCCATCACAAAGAAGGAAGAGCTTGGGGGCTGAACAATGAGTTCAGACTTTCAAGGATAAAGGGATGCAGACTCAATGTGAAGTGAAATTTCTCCAGAGTATCTTTGCTCTGAAAAGTTGAATTCTCCTCCAAGTCTTGGATATAGCTCAATTTATAGCCTTCAAATGGAACTTAAGGGCCGAGTCGGAGTGTTTCTAGTATATGGAAGGTCAAGGATCATGGATCTCATGATGTGACATGGAAACCTGAAATAGGTTTTAATTTTGAGAACCATACCCAATGTATGTGGACTATAGTGGAGCAACCTGCGTATACACTTATTGCCTAACTTCTAGGGCGGGTATATGTGGAAAAGTGTGCTTTTTTGGCTCTAGAAGGTACAAAAGGGGACTTCAAGTCTACATAGGGAAATGGAAAGGCCATCCAAGCAAGTTTCATGGGGTGAGGCAAAATTTGCTATAACAGGTGGCACAATTTATCATCCATCTTCTATGCAAGTCATGTAGTGAATCCTTCAAAAACTATGTGACCTTTGTAAACCCCAAAAATGGCTAGTCCATGGCTCAAAATTGTGCCTGTGTTTTTTCATGTTGTTCATGTTAGTGGTAGCATCAAACAAGTACTTTCACATTGGCATGTGTCTAGCATGTGGAAGTTGTCGAAATCCTTCTAGCCTTGAGTTTACTTTAGTTAAAAGGAATTAATTAAAGTAAAAGTGTTTTTTATTAGTTAATTGAGTTATTTAAGGAAAGTGATAAAAGCAATTAGCATGTAAATCTTAAGTGGGTGTGAGAAGTAATCTCAATCATCAAACACTTTGGAGATTAGATTTATATTATAACTCATGATTATAAAAGCAAGGCTAGGTTGAAGGAGGAAGACACTTGTGTGAGATACACTTGTGAGAGACTTTGGTGAGAGATTAATGTTGATACTTTCGGTTAGACCAAGGTCAAGGATAGCAAAGAAGGACTTTTTCTAGTGTGAGGAGAGTAGAAGCAAATAAGGACTTTTTCTTACACGAGAGTGAGGAGATCTCATAGGTTGGGTGAAGAGATTTCGTCCAAGTGTTGATGGAGAGAGGGTTGGATCACAAAGGACTGTGACTCAAGATCTTGGATAGGTGGAGAAGGAATTTCATCTAGAGGTCATACATGTCAAGGAGAAGAGAGAGCAGAGGTAGCCACAAGTGGGTTTCAATTGATAGAAGCTAGAGGAAAGCATAGTGTTGCATGGAATTTGGCATACAGAGTTTCTATACATGTATGTGGGTCTCAGTGGATATAGTAGCATATGTACACAGGTTTGTTGAAGGAAAGGTGTGTATTCCTCGAGAAACATGTTGGTACAGGGTCGTACAACAACACAGGCATTTCCAGGTTTGTCTGTAGTGTATATTATCTCAAGTGGGTCACTTTCCCTATTATGGGAGCCTTGATTTGAAATTAATAAAATCATCTTAGGACTGGTTTTCCCTCTGGGGTTTTTCCAAGGGTTTATACCTGAAAATATTGTTGTCTTGTGTGTGAGATTTTGGTTTCTTAGTTTATGCTTCAGCCACATATTTAGTTGATTACTTTGTTGTGATTTTAGTATATAAAGTGATCTTATTTTGAGCTAACTTTTGGGTGTTGATTTGAAGTGGTAAATATCAACATGGTATCATAGCATACCTGATGCAAGAGCATCGCTAGCAAAGCACAAGCGTGGAGGATAGTTGGGTGCATTAGCACATACTTTAAAATGTTTTGAATTTCAAAGATCAATGTATTAATGTAATATCTAAAAAAAAATTGAGTCATGAATATCTTTAATGATCGGAGGTTGAGCCATCACGTAAGATTGATGGGGAGATGTATTTTGTTCAATGCGAAAGATTGCATCACAGATCTAGAGCTTTTGCTCCCATCTGTCTGACTCAATATTTATTGTAATAGATGTTAATTAGTTGATAGCATTTAATTCTAATAAGATAGTGTAGAGTATTTGGAGGGAAAGGCTCAAAGAGCATCCCTTTTGTATAAATCTTTGTAATATTTCCCAGTAGTGGTTGTTGTTGGAAGGTTGTTGATAGAAGATAGTCGATTCACAGTGTATATGTTAAGGAGTAGTGAAGAACAATGTCTGAATGTATGTGAGTTTTAGTTGAATGAATATAACAGAAGGATATTGTCCCAAATGTGTGTGGTTGTTGTGTATATCTGAATGAGTGAATGGTAGAATTTCTATTATTTTTCATTTCTCTGTTATTTCTTGTTCTTGAATCCATGACTACATTTGCATTGTTGAATGTATGAGTCACTGTGAAGAGTGAAAAAGTTTCAATTGTTTCTCTTCTTTGAGCGAGTGCAAGGTGTGCATAGTGTCTACAAGGAGTACGTGACCAAGTATGTTTCGACTCAAAGCTCAGGAGAGTTAGCGTGAACTTTATGTGTGCAAGGAGTGAATTGACGTTCGCAAGGAGTGTGTGACAGAGTTTTCAGACTCAAAATCTCAGGAGGAATAGCGTGATTTCAGTCACGAGAGATAGAAGTGGTTGGGGAACAATCGCAAGGAGTGCAAAGCCATCCATAAGGAGAAGTTAAGTTGTGGATGAAAATCTGTTGCAAGGTGTGCATAGATCGAGATTTTGACAAAGTGTCGAAGGAGGTGTTCAGAGGAACCAGGGGAAACCGAGGATGTAAGGCTCAGGAGGGAGAGCGGTGGAAAATATTCAAGGAGAGAAGTCCCTGAAGTCTTCACTGAAAATCAGTGGACAAGATTCGTTCTAAGAGGAGGGAGGCGAATGATTCCAGACCATCATGTCTCTGAAAGCTACGCGGAGGATAGTCGAGAAGTGTTTCAACACTTTGGAGTTCAGAAAGTTTGAAGGCTTGACAAAAGTGCATTCGCGAAGTCTGAAGTCGTGAACGGATTTCAGCCGTTGATCGAGAAAGAGGCACGAGGCAACGGATTAAGGAATTCAGGAATTATAAGTTTGGGGGTTTGCGGGCGAGAAAGCTATAGTTTTGCGAAGTCATGAAACCCGAACCATAGTGGGGTCAGCAGATTTGAGGAGATGTGTGGCGAGAGATTGGATATTCGAAGCAACACATTTTGGGAAGAAGAGAAGGAAGAGTTTGGGATATCCTTGAAGCCCGAGTTGCGAAGGGGTAGACCTACGGTCATAGCTGTTGGAGCCGCACTTGTTCTTTCACCCCACACGAATTTTCAAAGTCTGATACTTGAAATCTAAAATTGTTTTTCTTCTTTCTCCGAACGTCATAAAACTTTCAAATCTTGTCGCATGAATAGCAATGCGTTTTTGCTTTCAATGAAGGTTCATTTTTTCAAGAATGTCGCTCTCTTGTTTCATTTCGGGATGTCGCCAGTCGGGCGCTTCAAATAATTGAATTCACAAGTCCCGAATCGCGAAACTGCGAACTCGCTCTTTCAACATTTTCACCCAAGACATTAACTGTGGTAAACCATTTAACCCTTGATTAGGCATTGTCGGTATTTCGCGCCTCGGCATTCGTCGAGAACAAAATTTTGTCCTTACACCCCCGATAGTCGAGAACGCGATAAATTTTGAAAATATCTTGGGTAATAACTAAAAGTAAAAAGAATAACCACGGTTAATCTTTGGTTCTCGGTACATCGCAGCCCTGCTTTTTCTCTCATAAAGTTAAGATATCCAAAACTACGATTCACGAGGTTGTGACATAATTATAGCAAGATTAGTTAGTCTCCTAATTTAATATTTACTTCTCGTAATTTGAGACTAATTATCGCCGTATCGCGATATCGCGACTCGGCATATCATTCTCCTAAAAACTTGTCTTCGAATTCCCGATTCACGATCCGGCAATTAAGTTAATCGTATCATTAAGGATCCGCTACATCATGGTTATTGTTAATTAATTCTAAGATCGGAATTCGCAATCTCGCGAGTTGTAAAGTCAAAACGTTAAAGGGAAATTCACGAGATGACAAAAAGCGAGGAAATCTCTAAGCCATTAAGATTTGAAAGTTTAGAAAAATAATTTTAAAATGAGGTACGTCCCGCGCATCAAGGTTGGCACACTTCACAAGGGATTCATTTACTCTCCATAACCCGAGTATCTGTCAAGCCGCCTAATATTCATGACATTAATGAGAAATTAGGGTAAATCCACGATGAAAATAAGATCGGATTTTTTCAATTAATTTGGTTTTATTCGCGATTTGACGGACTCATGACAAGGTACATGATTTTCAAAATATATACGAGACTTTGTTTTATTTGTTAAAAAGAAAACATTTCTTATTAAGCGTATAGAGCAAGTCTTTCTCCGAAGTGAACTAGCCTCTGCATGTATACGCAGGTTTATCACAGAAGATCGAAAACACCAGTTTTAGCTATGGCGCCAAGGAGACGAGCTAAAGCAAATGTAGAAGTCGCCGCACAGGGTTCGGACAGCGTCTCAGACACTTCGCCTCGGACGGACGGCTCAGTATCTACCTGGTCTTCTATTACAGATATCTTGCAATCCGAGGCAGTAAACTGTTCAGACTCTGATGACTATAACTATGATATTGTGAAGGACGACCTGAACACTAGGTACAAGGCTATCGTTCAGTCGAGAATGCACTTGGTGGTGACCAGACCTCGGTTGCTCCCATATTACGATATGATCCGATGGTAATTGGATCACGTCGACCTGCCTTCCAGAACTATTTTGAATGACAGACAGGCTATTATTGGAACTTTTAGACCCGAACACATCCAGTCTATGTATAAGCTCCCATCAACCTCTGAATGCACATTTGGCAAAGAATTCTTCGCAGAATTCAAAGAGAAGGAGTGCAAAGAATTTGTCAAGACTATGTCAGGCTTGATAAAGGATTGGGTATCTCGTCCCTCCACATTCAGGGTGAACAACGAGGGTGTGTATTCGATTTCTTCGTTGGAACCAAACTACAGGTACGTGGCGATGATGACTTGTCGAATTTTCGGATCGGAGGACACGACTCATTTTTACGTCCAGTGGGTACCCCTCATTTTTCGGGTGGCAGAAGGTTCCTCATTCAATTGGGAAAAAATTCTCTCTGATAATTTATTCAATAAAATCACCGAGTACCAAGAACAGAAGGCAGCCAGGAAGCCGTCCGGATTCTACATGTCCGCGTATATCATGGATGCGATATGCTCCAGGACGCCTTTTCCTTTAATGAATTGGGCTTGGAGTCCATCCGAAGATAAAGCTGTGCATGAGTACCACGATAAGCTGTGGGAAAATAATGCAAACGATTTTATTTATGAAATTTTTAACTGGGTGATGGTGCCCCTGCACGTCACCATTTTTGGCCTTTTGCCACCCCGCA
>ML844314.1:37881-50677 GCA_009831015.1 Picea engelmannii | reverse complement strand
CACTTGTGAGGATTCATATGTGTTGGCACTTAAACATGATGAGCTTAGGAGGTTGGATGACCTACCGGTGGGTGTAGACATGGCTTCTAGGAAGTCATGTATGGAGAATGATGAGCTTCCTATGATGAGTGAACCACATTTTTTTATCTTCTCAGTCACCTATGCTAGCTACGACACATGAGAATATTAGTGGCATTCCTGATATGGTAGAGGAGCCTTGTGTGGGGATTGTACACAAGGGACATATGGATTTGCAGACCCAGGAGGAGAGGTATGGCTTGGAGTTAGTTGACCTTACACATACCTATCAGTATGAGGAGAGTGAGTCACCACTCTTGGAGTTTCCATTGATGGACCAGGTTGTGGAGACCGACAGCTTGTTGGGACACTTACTCCCAGGATCGATATGCAGTGATGAGGATGCACTCCTTATTGGACGGGATGACCATAGCACATGTTTGGACACATCTGTATGGGATCCAGGCGCAGATGATATTAGTAGGGTGAGTGCACAGGAGGATACAGCTGGCCATACAGGATACGATGCGATCCAGATTGGGGCCGCAGTTGGTGATGGCGTGCAGTGGCATACAGAGGACTCAATAGCACAGGGGACAGTGGGCAGTTCAGTGCCTTATATTTTGAGGAGTGTGTTGTTGGGGATTCCATTGTTGACACTAGCAGTGAGAGGCATGAGGTAGCACCTCAGTAGGATTGTGACCAGGAGTCACGACACTTGGCAGGACAGTTGAGAGTCATTGAGGGCATGATCATGGCAGCCACTAGATGCATTGATGATACACATGCATTGGTGGCAGGTTATTGTTGGAGGGCCTCGATGGCACGGGATAGTTTAGATGGGGGACTTGTCTTTGATGACTTCCATACACTCAGGAAGAGAGTGATTGTGATGAGGACTGACTACCAACAGTTGTTGATGGATAGGGATTACCTATTGGAGGTTGGCGAGATGTATCACAAGGCACTGAGGGAGCAGGAGGTTGAGGTGGACCGACTCACTCATGAGTTGGTGAGCACAGGGAGATTCTTGGAAGGCACACAGAAAACCCTTCAGGAATCAGAGTCCAGATCAGAGGAGCTCCTTGAGGAAACTAGTCAAAAATCCACTACACCTATTTCAGCAGAGAGTTAGATATATCCCTCAGCTACATTGCGAGAGGATGTTGGTGGTTTAGCAGTGGAGCACTAGTTGAGGGAGGAGCATGAGTATCTAGGATAACTGATGAGTATGGAGAGATATGATCCAGAGATACATGAGGATATCAATAGGTCACAGGGACCACCCTTCACGAGGGGTGTTGAGACAGTTGGGCACACACGTACACATGGGGATTCCAGAGCTAGGGGCAGTTATGAGGACACTTCCATTTATGTTCCAGGATTGGTTGACCTTCATGTAGAGGATGACCTCGTAGTACACCCAGGATCCAGGATGTTACAGGTGTATACAGGAGATCACATGAGTATGCAAGGGCAGACAGTGATGAGTGGTAGTTCACAGAGACATACAGAGTTGTACATTGGGATTCAGGGGGACGCACTGGATTGCAAGGAGGAGATGTACTTAGTAGAGCATGGAGATTCCTCTCCCTTGCAGCAGTATACAGATCTGGGAGATCACCTTCACCGTAGCAGTAGTATACAGATCCGGGAGATCACCTTCATCGTACCAGCAGTTGCATGAGTGATGATGGATGGAGAATGATTGACCCGCAGTTGGTGGAGATACCTACCGTTGTACTCGATGGTTGGTGTTCAGTGATGAGTACAGGCGATTATTTACCATGGGTGTCGATGGACGAGCTTTTGGTTAAGTCCTTTGGATTGACCAAAGCATATGATACTTTCAAGTCCTATAGTTGGTTGCAGATATTTATGATAGTCTTTCCCGATACTTTCATCATTGACAGTAGCACAGGGGGAGCTAGACAGTGGCAGGGGACATGGAGAGTTGGTAGGCCGAGACCACTTGACAGGAGTGTCTTGATTGCATTCATCAGGATAGGGGTGGATCATCAGGGGCAAACATTTTAGGCCATGGGCGTGATGGGGAGTATCCTAGGCCATGGGACAGAGGATATCTCAGAGGTTGCTACATATTCAGACTCTCATTGGGATGAGGGTGGAGTGCTTTCGACAGTTACCAGTAGGCCACACCAACAGTTAGTGGGGATTTGAAGTGATGAACTTCCAAATTTGACATGGGATCCAAGAGTCCAGTTGGTCAATAGTTTGTTTCATCTTATGAGGATCTAGGAGTGGAGGGTCCAGTATGGATGCTTTGAGCAGACAGTCATGATCAAAGTAGAGCAACATCGACATGATGGTCCCTGTCAGAGACTAGCATGGGACCCTGGGATTACAGGACCGAACATTTCATTGATTGATGGAGAAGAGCCGACGTTTGCAGGGGGGAGTCACTTTGATTTTCCATTGAGTTTCAGTATTGGGGAGAGCATGTCACTGACTGGTGATTCGTTGAGGTCTTGTAGTACCTCACTATGGCAACATCATGTTCAATCGGTGGGGGTCGTGTTGAGTTTGGTATGGTTTGGTAGGATAGACCCATTTCGGGTTGAGGCCATGTGTTATTTGTAGGAGACTCATGGTGTTGATATGTTATAGAACTATACTCCACAGGTCATTGTAGTTGACATTCTGATATGGGATCCAGGGATTGGAGCTCTTGGTAGTTCAACGTTTGATGGATTTGAGTTTCGAGTAGAGTGGTTACTTAGGGAGTTGACTGAGATTCCTCGGTCATTGATCATTCTACTCATTAGGAGCATGTGGGTGTCATGCGTGGTGACCACTTTGAGATACCACATCTTGAGGGGAGTCTACCTTGTGTCACACAGGTGGATATGGGACCTGTTATCGCACAGTTTGTAGCTAGGATAAAAGGCTATAAGGTAGAGGGCCAAATTGGCGTAACAAGAACCTATCCCACCCAATGTCACCACGATGGGGAGGCTCTTTTTCTTTAGGGTGGCTAGGCTTAGGGGAGACGTCCCCGGTGACCTGGGGTTTTGAAAGGGCAAAGGATAAAAGGAAAAGGACAAATTCCCCCTTCACAGATCACCACCAATCAGATAGTCCCGGCTAAATAGCCAATAATAGAGTATAACCAAAGAAAAGAAAAACACCTGCTTGAGACAACACAACAAGGAAACTGATATGTGCAAATCTTGGTTAGTACTTCATATAGATCAATGACTATCTGATATTCAATATGAGCAGTTTAAAAGTAAATATTGATGAAGTCAATGTTTGCAAAATGGCAATGATAAATATGTCACTTCACCAATAAATACTAGAATGATACAACATTCAATATAACAAATCACTTCTTATCTCAATTAATGCCTTCAACAACCATTCAATTGCTCATAAAGTGAAACGTTGTTGCATCAAGATGAAATAACCAAGGGTGACGTCAACAGTCCAGGGTTAGTAGGGTTAGCTAGAGTTTAGGGTTAGTATAGTTAGGGTTTCAAAAGGCTTAGAGAGTTTGTTTATGACCAAATTCACTTCAGCGCAAGGGGTCTTGGAGATCAGTGCCTTAAAAGGGGAAGATGGAGTCAGCTAAGTGAAGGACGCAGAAGCTGAAGGAAGTAAGGGGCAAAAACGGCTAGCTCATAAGGTCAAGACAGGAGGGTTTAAGAGGGAGAGTGTTGCTAAGGCAAGGCTCTTTCATCAAACCCTAAAAGAAAACGACCCTAGGTGTAGATAACCTAGGCCTGGGACGCCCTCTTCCTCTTGAAGTCAAAATGGTACGACTAGCATAAAGGAAGAAGGAAAAAGGAGTGTAGCTATGGCTAGGCTCTCTCTTTCCTCTTCAATGGCTTAAAGCTTCTCTATCAGGGGACATAAGACAACGACCTACTTGTGTGTTTGTCCCCTAGGGTTTTGATTCAACAATATTTATAAATAAGTGCAAGAAATTAAACTACAACCATTCAATCAAGAAGTTTTGCAGAAAAATACTTACAAATCATCAAGAAATAATCATGCAAACCCTAGTTGTAAACCTTCCTTCAAGAGAAACACCATATAATGCCAAAATTCTCTTCCTTCAACTAATGTGCATCACTTAGTTCAGCCAAAAACCCCAATAGGGCGCTAAAAATCAGACCTCACTATGAGTGAGTGATAATTTATGATAAAAATGAGAGTCAAAACCCTCAATATATAGTGTATCAATGACCTAATTTTACCTTTTAGGTCATAAAAAAGGCCGACAAGGCCATAATGTCAAAATAATACTATTTTTACGTTAAATGCCAAGTAAAAAGCCCTAATCGAGTAAAAATGAGAGTGAAAGCCCCTTCAAGGGAGGCGCTAGCCCTTTCTAGGGCAAATGAGACACCAAGGAGCAAAACGTTAGCCCCCCAGGGGCCTCTCCAACATGCGACACGTGCCACTGCTACCCAGTCTGCCTCCAAAAGCATCCATGAAGCTGGATGAAGTCATGGTGAAGATGGAGACGTCCCAAGCCTTCCAAGGCTGGCGTTCCACTGAAAAGGGGTCATTCCCCCCAGGTCTAGTCCTGTCGGCATGCCTTTGATGGAACGTCCTCTTCCTCTCTGGTGCAAAAACCCTGATCCATCTCCATCCTGTCTCTACCCCCTGCTGGGGTCTCAACATCCATCTGGTGGGCTCTTCAGCCCCATGGAGGTCTGAACTAGTCATCTCCCCATGTGTACCGGTCCAAATGGTACCTGTCCGTCGGGCATGGTCCTGTACATCAAAAGCTACGCCCTCCATGGGCTCATCAGTCACCGGGATCATAGCAATGTTAATCACATCTTATCATCAATATTATTAAACATATGCATAAAAACCCTAATACATTAGTCAATAGCTCAAAGACATTACAAAAACCTGCAATACAAGATTGGAGAAAAAGACAAGACGTCCTATTGGGCTAGTGTCCACAAGAAAAGGAAAGTTTCCAGGAAGATTTCATCCAAGCCATGTAAGTGAGGTGATGTGGCTAGGGGATGTCCAAACATGTGGGTGCAGTGAGGGCCAAGGATGCATAATGTTCTGTGGGTGCCTTTGTAGAAGGCGAGCTGTACCTGTCATGGATGCATTTTTTCCAAGCTCGTTCTTGCCTTTATTCTTTTATTTGCTTTTTCTTCTTCTTTTTCTTTTTTATTCCAGGGCTAACCAGAGGACACTGCCTTGGCATGGTGACCAGAGCTGACAGTGTTACCCATAAGTACTTTCACAGAGATGAGAAGGTTGGCTCGTGATGAGACCCCCTTTCCCTTGGCCATGCAACCAAAGGTCACTGCCCTGGCGTGGTAACCAGATGGTGGAAATGTCATACTGTTAGGTACCCATGAACCTAATAGGTTGGCTCGTGATGAGACCCCTATCCTCTGACTAGGTCTTGTTTGTTATTTTCCGGGTCCCTCTTGTTTCTTGCTGAGGGGCCTTTTATTGCCTTCTCGGGGATCCCTGGGCGAAGCATCTCGAGGTTTTATTTCTAAGCTTTTGTCTTTTACCAGTTGCTTTTACCTTCTGGGCCTTTAGCCCCTTCTTCCCACGAGATATGGTGCAATCTTGCAAATAGGTCAACCCAATGCCCGGACAAGGGGAATGGGATAAACGAGCGGGAGATAAGATGTAAAAGTGGTAGTATGATGGGAGCGGACGATGGCTTTTTAGAAATTCCCTAGTGGCAAACCAAAACCTATGGGCACAGGCTTGCTAGGGCATCCTTTCAATTTCCCCAAGCATGGTCAAGTGGGCTAATGTAAGATCCAAGCAGTTGTTAGAGATAAAAGGAATCAGATGCATATATTTAAAGGTTTCAATGATCAAAAGTGACACATACCATGATACTTGGATCAATTACCTCATGGAACAAGAACCTCTTATGATACAAGACCAAGCCGATGGTGATGAATGCTGCTGTTGCTGACAAGACAACGCTGATGGAAGAAGAAAAGGAGGGGCCCTCCAGGGCCATGCTCAGGTCAATCCTGCTCTCAGTACTCCATGTCTAGGACCTATGGGCCTCGAGACATGATCTCTTAGTTATCCTTAAAAAGCGGGGATAACAGGACTCCGGTATCATATGTAGTTGGATTCAATTATTGCTGGAGGACAAGCAATATTCCGGCAGGGAGGACTGTAATGTCCCCATTTTGGGACATTATAACTTTACAGAGTGTTATGCTTACCAGAGTAGCCAGATAGGGGTGACAGAGAGTTCGAGAGATATTGAGGGGTTTTATTGGGCCCAACTTGCATCGTTCATCATCAAGATCCATTCCGCACAACTTGGTTTTGGTTTCGTTGCATTTCGACAATTTCCGTAATTTTGAGTTATTATGGGTCATATCTTAATTAATTTCACAAAGAAGGTCATAATGGGCATATTACTTGGAGAAACCTCTTAGTGTAATAGCTCATCAGAATCGGGAAGAAGAGCACTACAGGATAAGATGATGAGAAGTGACTTTCAGTGGCCGAAGAAGCCATAAGGATGGATAAATCACTTTTTAGAGGTAAAATGATTAATTAATTAATTAATTAATTATGTGATTTAATCAAGGAATAATAAAATAAAGTAAAAGTCACTTGGAGGGAAAAGGTCAACAACGAATTAGGGTTTCAACAATGAATTAGGGTTTTGGAAAGCTATAAGAGAAGAGTGAATGACCTAATTCATTATTATGCAGATTATGACTTGTCATTGAGGAGAAGAGGTGCATCTCAGGAGAGATAGTTCAGTGGATTCCAGGAGGAAGACACCAGTGGCTGATTTCGGTGTTGAGAGACACACCCTAGTCACCGGGAAGATCATTTAGGTCTTCCATCATTCTTCAACAACAGTTACACAGTGTTCAACAACAAGGGCACATTCATCTAGAGTGAGGGCACAACTTCTGAGAGGGTTTTTAGTCGACTTATCCCATCCAGGGAGAATTCCGAGATTTCCCTCCGACCCATTTGAGAGGAGGGCAAGGCGCATCTTTTGCCTGGTTCCTCATCAAATTCCGACGAAGGAATCAACTGGGACGCATTTTCCAGACTTGGACGTGCGACACTTTTGGCAGACACATTTGGGGTTCTAGAGCGAGCATCAGACCAGATTCAAGGAAACCCTTCCGACCCATTTCCCAGTAGACCAAGGCGGTTGTTTTGAGACATATCTTGTCCGATTCTGACGGTGGAATCACTAGGATGCATTTTGCCAGAGAAAGAGGGGCGCATTCCCCTAGGGGGATCCATCCGGGGTCCAAACCCACCAACAGAGGGGTTCAACAGTTACCAGTACTTAGGACTAGAGCAGGGCGCATCATTTGGGACAGTTTCCAGGCCATTCCGAGAGGTATAGCTCCCAGGGCGAACTTTCCAGACTTCCAGCAGTTACTGCACGAGTTGCCATAGTTCCAGCGCATCCATTGATCTCGCAATGCTCACATATTCTGGGTATTATCTTTAGTTGTTTATTTGTATTACGGCTAAGATCCTTTTGTCTTTTGATCTAGCCGAGTGTTGTCATTTTATTCAGCCGCATTCGGCCTTTATAATCCACAAAGATATCATAATATAAACTTTGCAGTGCTTTGTTACATTTATTATTTGTATGACCATTTATATGTTGTAGACCATTGATCCTACACACACATTAGGAACGTTTCCTAGAATAGCCAAGTCAGGAACATTACACAGATGTAGTATTGGGAGTCTAGTGGTTGATCACATTGGGAAAAATCACCACTAATTACCAATCCTTAGAGATGGGGTTCAGAGACAGTGACAGGAAGAGGGTTGTTTTGAGGGGCACGTTGATAGGAGCACCCAGGACAGTTTCAGCCAAAAGGATGGAGAAGATATTTAGATATGGCGAGGTAGCATATGCCGCAGAGTGCTTGATCACTAAGAGGAAGGATTCAGAGGGTCGGCAACAGTATCAGAAAGAGATCAAGAACTTGTTGGAGCGACATCAACAGGTTTTTGGTTCGATTCCACCAGGGAGACCACTTGACAGGGGGTTTGAGCACACTATTGAGTTGGAGGAGGGGGCCAAACCTATGATCACACCCCCCTATCGTCATCCTAGGAGGTTCAAGGATGAGATAGAGAAAGCAATTAAGGAATTTCTAGCAATGGGACACATCAGACCGAGCAACAGTCCATTCACCTCTTCGGTTGTCTTAGTTCTGAAGAAGGATGGTACCATGAGGATGTGCATTGATTACCGAGCCTTGAACAAGAAAACCATCAAGAACCAGTATCCTATCCCTCGCATTGACGAGTTGATGGATGAACTGGATGGGGCAGTTTTCTTCTCAAAGATTGATATACGCTCTAGGTATCATCAAATCAACATTTGAGAGCAGGACATAGAGAAGACGACATTTCAGGGTCACTTTGGACATTTCGACCTTTTGGTTATGCCATTTGGGCTAACCAATGCACCAGCTACATTTCAGTCTTGCATGAACTACATATTCAGGGATTAGTTGAGGAAATCAGTCTTGGTTTTCTTCGACGACATCTTGGTTTACAACAAGACATGGCATGAGCATACGAGGCACTTAGATGAGATTTTGAGCATCATGGAGGCACAATCACTATACGCCAAAGAGTCCAAGTGTGAGTTCGGTATGACACAACTACTATACTTGGGCCACATCATTAGTGCACAGGGGGTACAGGTATACCAGGAGAAGATCAGGGCCATTCTGGATTGGCCAACGCCCAGGAACGTGATAGAGTTGAGGAGCTTCTTCGGGTTATGCAGCTATTACAGACAGTTTGTCAGGGGTTTTTCCCAGCTTGGAGCACCATTGACGGATCTCACCAAGCATGGGTCTTTCATTTGGACCGATGAGTCT
The DNA here is from genome assembly GCA_009831015.1 of Picea engelmannii. Taxonomy (NCBI): domain Eukaryota; kingdom Viridiplantae; phylum Streptophyta; class Pinopsida; order Pinales; family Pinaceae; genus Picea; species Picea engelmannii. Next base: position 41,795 of record ML844314.1, on the reverse strand, counting down.
CATAAATCCTTCAATCACATGAAGGAAGTCATGGGCACATGTCCAGTGTTAGCATTACCAGACTTCACTCTGCCATTTGTATTAGAGCGTGATGCATCCGACGAGGGTATCAGGGCAGTTTTGATGAAGGGAGGACACCCCATTGTATTCGAGAGAAGGAAGATCAGTCAACCCGAGAGGTTGTACTGCATCTATGACAAGGAAATGCTGGCAATCTTGCACGCCTTGACCAAATTAAGAAAATATTTGGTGGGAAGCAAATTCGTGGTCAAAACAGATCACAACAACTTGAAGTATTTCCTTGAGTAGAAGGACCTCAATGAATGCCAACAAAAATGGGTGACGAAGGTACAGGCATTCGACTTCGACATAGAGTGTGTCAAGGGGAAGAAGAACATTGTGGCCGTTGCGCTATCTAGGAGACCTGTGACATGTTTTTTGATGGAGATTTCAGTGGATTGGAAATCCCACTTGTTAGTGGAATATTCCAAGAACCAGTTTGCTTGTGAGATTCTGGATGGACAGATTCAGGGTGACAGGTACAGGGTCATTGACAATGTCATATTCTACAAAGACAAAGTCTACTTAGTACCAGATTCAAGGCTCAAGAAGAAGATCCTCGCAGTAGTTCACGATTCATCACTAGCAGGCCATCAGGGGTTTTTCAAAACCTACAGGTAGATCAAGGAGAGGTTCTCATGGAAGGGCCTCAAACATGACGTTATGAGGTACATCAGTGAGTGTGTGACTTGTTAGCAGAAAAATTCAGAGCATACGCTTTCAGCATGGCTACTTCAACCACTCCCCATTCCAGAGCAGAAATGGGAGAGCATATCGATGGACTTCATCACAGGCCTACCTAAGGTCCAGGGTAAGGATTGTATTTATGTAGTGGTCGACAAATTGACCAAGTTTGCTCACTTCTATGACATACCGACTGAGTTCAGTGCAGTTCAGGTAACCGAGTTATTCTTCAGAGAGGTCTTCAAACTCCATGGGTTGTCGAGGAACATCATTAGTGACAGGGACAGTCGGTTTATTAGGACATTTTGGAGGGAGTTGTTTAGATTGGTGGGGACATAGTTGACACCCAACACTAGCTATCACCCTTAGAAAGATGGGCAGACAGAGATCGTCAACAAGTGGGTTGAAGGGTATTTGAGGAACTATATCGGTGGACAACAAAGGACATGGGTCAGGTGGCTACATTTAGGAGAGCATTGCTACAACACCACTTTCCACATGTCCATTGGTATGACACCCTTCCGAGCATTGTACGGGTATGATGCTCCCACTTTGGTAGACTTGGTTTTCGGGGAGAGCAGAGCTCCCAAGGCCAAGGATTGGATCACTAAGAGTCAGGAGTTTCTCAAGGCACTGAAAGAGAACCTGCAGATGGCACACAATCGACAGAAGATGAGTGCGGACAGACACAGGATAGAGCGCAGCTTTGAGGTTGGGGATTTGGTCTTCTTGAGACTCCAACCATACAAACAATATCTCTGAAGAAGAGTGGGGCCGAGAAGCTCAAGCCCAGATTTTATGGCCCTTACAGGATCATGCGCCGAATAGGCGAGGTTTCCTATGAGCTAGAGCTTCCAAAGGGGAGCAAGATTCATAACGTGTTCCACGTATCATGCCTCAAGAAGGCGGTGGGACAATTCATCAACACATCAGAGGAGTTTCCCCCATTGGATGAGGAGGGACAGTTGGAGTTGGTTCTGGAAGAGGTACTGGAGTTTTGGGAGCGGAAACTAAGGAGTAGGGTCATCAGAGAGTGTTTGGTTAGATGGAGAGGGCTTCCCGTAGAGGATGCTACTTGGGAGAGTGAGCAGGTGTTGCAACACCCTGGATTGGTATTGCTTGAGGACAAGCAATTTTGGGAAGGGAGGACTATAATGTCGCTTTCCAAATAGGAGCTCTAGAGAGGAGGCTAAATAGTCTAAACAACCCTGTTAGACTATAGCGAGGGCCAGACAGGGGTAAACAGGGTTACTAGAGCTCATTCCAGTCAAAGGTGTTATAATCAGAAAGTGACATTGAGCTAAAAGTGGCTAAAAGAGCTTTTAAGCCAACTTGAGCTAAAAATAGAAGAGATGAGCTAAAATTAGAAGTCAACAACGAATTAGGGTTTCAGGCAGTTATAAGAAGAGGTTCAGCGACCTAATTCATCATTATGCAGATTTTGACTTGTCATTGAGGAGAGAGGCACATCTCAGGAGAGATAGTTCAGTGGATTCCAGGAGGAAGACACCAATTGGTTGATTTCGGTGTTGAGAGACACACCCTAGTCACCGGGAAGATCACACAGGTCTTCCATCATTCTTCAGCAGCAGTTACACAGTTTCCAGTAGCAAGGGCACACTTATTCATGGTGAGGGCGTAGTTTCTGAGGAGGTTCAGTGGATCGACTTGTCCCATCCAGAGAGAGTTCAGAGATTCCCCTCCGACCCAATTGAGAGGAAGGCAATGCGCATCTTTTGCCTGGTTCCTTGTCAGATTCCGATGAAGGACTCATCTGGGGCACATTTTCCAGACATTGGGAGTGCGACACTTTGGGAGGACACATTCGGGGTTCCTGAGCGATCATCAGATCAGATCTAGGGAAACCCTTTCCACCCATTTCACAGTAGGCCAAGGCAATCAGTTTGACACACATCTTAGCTGATTCTGACGGTGGAATCACTAGGGCGCAGTTTTCCAGTGGTAGAGGGGCGCATTCCCCCAGGGGGATCCATCTGTGGTCCAAACACACTAGTAGAGGGGCCGATCATTCACCAAGACCGAGAGATAGAGTAGGGAGCACCATTTGGGATAGTTTCTAGGCCATTCCGAGAGGTTTAGCCACCAGGGCGAACTTTCCAGACTTACAACAGTTGTCGTACGAGCTGCCATAGCCTACAACAGATCTTCATCTCGTCCATTGCATTCCACAACATTCTTCTAGTATCGGGTATTATTGTTTTAGTTGCTATTGTATTCTAGCTAAGATCCTTTTGTCATTTGATCTAGCCGAGTGATTTATTTTACTCAGCCGCATTCAACATTGTACTACTACTCACCGAGATATCATAATATAAGATTTGTAGTCTTTTGTCTCATTTATTATCTATATGATCATTTATATGCTGTAACAATGAATTATCCATAGTAGTCATATTAGATTAGCAACATTTCCTAGACTAGCCAAGTCAGGAACATTACAAGAGAAGTCTCCAACCCACTTGGTGTGTCCTTGGAGGCACAAATCTGAATCCAGACCCGCTGTCACCTCAATCTGGACTCCTTTTGTGTAGGCTCACTTCTAGGGAAGACAAAGGGGGTAGACCATGTTGATCGCCCATTTAGCGTTGGTGGTCAACTCATGTGCCATGAAGAGATGCATCGTCAGATGCTCATGTTGTCGAAGACTTTGGTTTTACAGGGCGTGTTTGGCCCCAACACTTATTTTTGTAATTGGAATTTCCACACCCCTGCGTGGGTTAATAATGTAATAGGTCTGCATGAGTCATGTCTAGGTCAGTTACCTTGGGATCAGTTCAATGAGAGAGTTCCTTTCATCGAGGGTTTTTTATCCTCAGGTTATCAATTGGGCTTTTCAGCGTTATTGATTTCCCTCGAGTTTTTCCCTCACACTTGCAATAATTCTTCCAAAGTGGTGAACGATGTTCTAGTGGGCTTATGTTTTGGTAACTATTATAGGGAATCATTGTAAATGACCATGCAAGACATCTTAGAAAGTTTCACAGAATTTCGTTGAGTCTAATTTTTTTTTTTTTTAATTAATTAATTTTTAATTAAATTTCCCTAAGTTTGGAGGTTTAATTATTTAATTAATTAATTATTTTTGAGCAATAATTGTAAAAACTAGGTCTTTGGACTTTTGATAGGGGTATTTGTGCTCAAAAGAAATG
>ML844313.1:33548-46265 GCA_009831015.1 Picea engelmannii | reverse complement strand
TCATTGCACAGGTCAAGGTGCAGTGGAAACATTTTGGCCCAGATGAGGCTACATGGGAAATGGAGGATGCCATGAGACAGGCATATCCAATTTTGTTTACTTCTGTACATGCAATTCATGTTAGTAGATAAGAATATCGAGGATGATGTTCCTTTTTAAGGGGGAGGGAATTGTAACACCCTGTTTCCCCCAGTTTGTAAAAATAACTGGACTGGCCAATAACTATGGCAAACTAATGCAGGAGCTTCGCTCCATGTCAGCAGCCAGCCAGCCAGCCACGTCAGCGTGCATGCATTCAAAGCTGAAGGGAGGCACAGACTCATTTGAATTTGAAATGAATGTAATTTAATGTCTAGGTTGGTGAGCCATGGAAGCCATGCCTTTGTGCAGGCTGTAGATAAGATAGGCATTTAATGTGTGTGTGGTTGATATCTAGATCCGATTCTGGACTAGACAGCCCATTGAATGTAATTTATTAGAGTAGGTGAACCTAGAGGGAAGTGCTCGATGAGCCCCTCAGGTAAAAGAGATTTTGAGATCTCATTTTGTAGTTAGACGAGATAGGAATGGTTGTAAGAGAAGAGCAGAGAGAGAGCTGAGGAACACCATGGTAAAGATACAGACATTTTTCCATTTTTAATATAACAGAGTAGTTTTTCCTACATGATAGTCTGTGTATATGGATATCTGTGTGTGTTCCCTATTTATGTTGTGAATGTATGATTGTTGAGGCATTCTGCAGGAGTTCGTTTGATTTTAGGTTGAAGGTCTTCGAGGTTTCATGCCAGGAGGGCATGACAGAGTACTGCGGTCTCTGAATACCAGTGCACAGAGGATGCACTTCTGAACTCTGCAGAGTTAGACAAAGACATGCTGCGGCACAGGAACTGGAGTCAACAACTCAGGAGAAGACCTCAAGGATTGTTGAATACCTTGGAGGCAAGGATGTGTAGTTGAAACACAGTTGCAGACAGAACTTTGTTGTAAGTTCTGTGGAGCTCTGCCAAGTGGGCATTGAGCGTATGTGCTGTGGTGCATTGAAGGGAGAACTCTACTGAGAGTTTGAAGATAGAAGACAGAACTTTGCTGTAAGTTCTGTGGAGCTCTGCTAGGTGGGCATTGAGAGTGTGTACAGGAGTGCACAGAGGAAGGAACTCTACTGAGAGTTTTAAGGAAGACCAGAATCACTGAGGATTCTGAGAGTTCTGCCAGGAGGGCATCGAGCAAGTGCAAGGAGTGCATGAAAGAAGATAGAACCATTGAGTGTTCTGTGGAAGAGAAGATACTCCGTCATGAGGGCATTGAGAAAGTGTGCAAGTAGGCATAGAAGTGAAGAGAACTCTCTAGAGTTCTTCCATTTTAAGGAATATTCCACTGAAGGATCTTCACTGGATTACTAAATACCTAGAAGGCTCAGCTAGAGGTTGCTTGAGCAAACAGAGAGCCAGGAAGGCATTTTATTCTCCATCTGTGGGAGGAGAAAAGATGAAATCCCTCAAGAGGTCTGAGTGGTTGTAGAAGCTCAGAAGAGGTAGCACCAACGAAGTGCATGATAAGACTCTGCAGGAGCGTAGACGTTGGAATCCTTTAAGGATTCGAGAAGAGAAAGCTCAGAAAGAATAGCGTCGTGGAGAACGCGCGGAGAGGCTCAATTTTGAGGAGTTCGCAGAGAGAATGGAGCAAAGGTCGAGGCCTTTGGAACCTTGGAAATTCTCCCAAGGCAGGAAGAAAGCGCAAGAAGCTCAGGAGGGGTAGCGTTAGCCGTCGGATTGGCAGGAGAACAAATATGGACCATTGATTTCTACATCCAGGGAGCTCTGGAAGAAGCACGCAGAAGAGGAGAGTGACAGCCGTCGGATCTCGCATAGAAATCCCATCAGTCGCTGGATCGGGAGGAGTTGCACAGAGCTTAGCCTCTGGAGGAGAAGCGCACAAGGAGAACATATCTGGGCCATTAGATCTGGTGCAGGATCGCCGACAACCGTCAAATCTACGAAAGTTACCCAGAGGTTAAGTCCCCATGGGTAGGAGGAGAACCAGGACTTCGAAATTTTCGAATTCCCGAGAGTTAATCTAAGTTGTCCATCTTAAGAGGGACATGTGTCACGCGATCATCCATATCGAAGATCCAAGGCACCAGGCATCGAGACATCGACCATCGGAGAATCGAGACACCATAAGTCTCGAAACGTCGACAAGATCAGAACCGTCCATCAACAGGGATACGTGTCGGGAGATTCGAGGAAGTCATGAATCGGAGAATCGAGGTTTCCGGAGACAAGAAACTCTTTCATGTTGGAATCGTGATCCGCAATATCCCTATGGGAGATTTGGATCATCCATCTACAAGGATGTGTGGCAAAGGATCGGGCGTCGTCGACACTTTGTTCATCGGGAAATCGGGGATTCAGGAACAAGTGATCTGGGCACTTTGAAATCACGATCCACAAAACCCCGATGAGTGGAGGCCAGCTGTTAGCACAACAGTGGAGGAGGACAGAGCCGTAGAGAAGACGCATGTCAAGCATCCGGAGGAAGTCAGGGATCGACATATCGCGAGTCTCGAAGACATGTGCACTGTGACATTGGAAACCCCGTAGCCCCGACGATAGCTAAGGCTGTGGTCATGAGTGATGGCCGTATGGACTAGGGGTTGAGCTAGAAGAGATGACAAGGAAGGCGCGTCATGAATCGGAGAATCGCGAGTCTTGGGGATGATTTCATTTTGGCATCGCAAACCTTGAAACCCCGACGGGAGATTGACTAAGGTCATATGGCAGCGGTCACATGGACCAGGGCCTAGCCAAGAGGGCTAGTGCACAAAGAACTCATCGGGAACTAGAACCCAAAACCCTGATAGAGGGATATAAGGCTGCGGTCTTATGGTATGTGGTCGTATGGACCAGGCATAGCCGATAGGGGCTAAAGGCAGAAGAGGATCTCATCGATAATTGGGGGTTGGAGAGGTGAGGAACTCTCGAGCATGGGAATAGAGAAACCCCGATGACCTGAGATTAAGTCAGGGAGAGGTCACGGTCAATGTGCAGAAGGCCGTGTAGGTGAACGAAGGACATGTGGTCTAGGTCAGATTTTAGCAGAGGTTCCTCGAGGGAATCTAAAGGGCCACTTCGACTCAACTGAGGGGATTTTGATCGATCCTGTGAGCGGGTGCATGAGCAGGAGCTCTCGCCTGCGTCAAGTCGTATCAGAGCGAGACCTTCATCTGTATATTTCAGGTGAAGCTAGGGGAGAGAAGAAGGAAGACAGAGTTGTTGAGGACTCTGTAAGGACTTTCTTGCAGGTAGGCATCAGTCCATAGACAATCAGTAGGACTGTGAGAGGATGAAGCTGAGCATTCAGGATTTTAGGAGTGACAGCAACAGGTCTGCCCTGGAGGTGGATAAACACAATAAGATGGCTACTGAAGGTCATAGGAAGAAGAGCCCAGAGCTGATGACCGTAGAAAAAATGGATAAAGAGCTCGCTGACATAAAGCGAGAGATGGAGGAGCTCGAAATGAAGATGCGACAGGGTAAAAAGCCAATATGGGTGCATGAGTGGCCCGTGCAGAAGCTGAAGGCAAGTTGGCCAGTCAAGCAGTTGATGGTCATGAGACAGCATAGGCTGTTGAGAAAATGGTTGAGGTATGTTGAAAACCTCAAGCCCACCGAGGAGGAAGAAATGGTTTACATCTATGAACCAGAGATTGGAGACATTCTCGGTGAGGAGAATGATCAGAGATCGCTGCGAGATCTCATAGACTTCCAGGAGGGCAATGGAAGGTTTCCAAATGGCCAGATGGGCAAGGGAACAGAGATGATATCGGCTGAATATCTCATGGACTATCAGCAGGACAGTGAGGAATTTTTGCATTGCCAGTCGAGCGATGATCAGAGATCACTGTGGGATCTCGAAGACTGCCAGGAGGGAAGCGGAAGCATCGAAGACTACCGGGAGGGTAGAGATGAACATTTGAGACCATCTGAAGGTCTCATGGACTCGGAGGTGAGTTCAATTCAGCAAGGAGTGCTGATGAAGATGGGATCGGTTGATCTCTTGGTTTGCTAGGGAAGCAGCGAAAACATCCCATATTGTCGGGTGGGCAGGGATGAGAAGATGAGACCATCTGTGGGTCTCATAAACTCAGAAGTGAGTTGGAATCAGCCAGAGGAGCTGACAGAGAAGATGGATTTGGATTAGAAGATGCAGCTGACAGCGGAAGATATGACAGATCTTCTGATGATTGGGGGAATTGGGATATTCCTACCATGTGCCCAGGAGGAGGCAGAAATCTGTGTTGCAGATGATACAACAACACCAGGGGAACATTCAGTGGTGACTGTCAAAGGGAAATTGGAATTGACAATGACTGTCAGGGAAGAAGAAGAATTGGAGCAGACTTTGGGAGCTGCCCGAGCAGAAGGAAAATAGAATGAGCATTCTAAGAAGTGTCTCGACATATCCAGCTAGGAAGCTGAAAGAGCTGTAGCATTGGAGATAACAACCAAAGAAGCAAGAGAAGAGAATGAGCATTCTGAGGAATGGCTTGATAACTTCAGCCAAGAAGCTGAGAGCGCTGTAGCATTGAAGCTGATAGTAGAAGTAGAAGCAGAAGTAGAAGATGAAGATGAAGATGAAGATGAAGAGAAAGAAGATGTAGCATTGAAGCTAGCAGCAAAGGAAGCCAAGGAGCAGGTAGGTAAAGTTATCACTCCATGGGAGATGGAGCTAGAAATGCTGGAGGATTGGCTGAACAATCCAGAGCCAGCAAGAGAACTGACATAATTTGAGTTGTCAGAGAAGATGACTGAGCAGCAGGTCAGTCAAGAAGAGACTGCAGAACTGAAGTCTACAGCAGAGTGGCAATTGGAGGCCACAGATGAAAATGAAGAAGATAGCATGGGAGATCATAGCGATCTACCCAGTTGCCAAAGTTTTTGCAGCCAAGGAGAATGCATAAACAGGGCCAGCCATTGGAGCAGTTGGACCAAGTGATAGAAGATATTACAAGGTTGATGGTAGAGTCAGCAGAAACTGCCAACGAGGAGAGGCTGAGCAGAAAGGAAGAAGCAACAGCAGTAGCGTAGTAGAAGTAGTAGCAGTAGCAGCAGAATGGAGCAGATGAAAAGCTCCACAGATTCATTTGGGATCCAGGAGGACTCCAACAGCTACAGGGGAATCTCATGAGCAGGAGCTCATGATTTTTGCAGCTGTGGAGTATGATGCAGGAGCATCACTCCATGTCAGCAGCCATCCACGTCAGTGCGCATGCATTCAAAGCTGAAGGGAGGCACAACCTCATTTGAATTTGAATTGAATGTAATTTAATGTCTAGGCTGGTGAGCCATGGAAGCCATGCCTTTGCGCAGGCTGTAGATAAGATAGGAAATTAATGTGTGTATGGCTGAGATCTAGATCTGATTCTAGACTAGACAACCCATTGAATGTAATTTATTAGAGTAGGTGAACCTAGAGGGAAGCGCTCGATGAGCCCCTTAGGTAAAAGATATTTTGAGATCTCATTTTGTAGTTAGATGAGATAGGAATGGTTGTAAGAGAAGAGCCAAAGAGAGAGCTCAGGAACACCATCATAAAGATACAGGCATTTTTCCATTTTTAATATAACAAGGCAGTTTTTCCTGCATGATATTCTGTGTATATGGATGTCTGTGTGTGTTCCCTATTTATGTTGTGAATGTATGATTGTTGAGGCATTCTGCATGATTTCGTTTGATTTCAGGTTGAAGGTCTTCGAGGTTTCATGCCAGGAGGGCGTGATAGAGTATTGCGGTCTTTGAATACCAGTGCACAGAGGATGCACTTCTAAACTCTGCGGAGTCAGACAAAGACATGCTACAGCACAGGAAATGGAGTCAACAACTCAGGAGAAGACCTCAAGGATTGTTGAATACCTTGGAGGCAAGGCTGTGTAGCTGAAACACAGTTGCAAACAGAACTTTGTTGTAAGTTATGTGGAGCTCTGTCAGGTGGACATTGAGTGTATGCGTTGTGGTGCATTGAAGGGAGAACTCTGTTGAGAGTTTGAAGACATAAGACAGAACTTTGTTGTAAGTTCTGTGGAGCTCTACCAGGTGGGCATTGAGCGTGTGTAGAGGAGTGCACAGAGGAAGGAACTCTGCTAAGAGTTTGAAGGAAGACCAGAATCGCTGAGGATTCTGAGAGTTCTGCCAGGAGGGCATTGAGCAAGTGTAAGGAGTGCACAAAAGAAGACAGAACCGTTGAGTGTTCTGTGGAAGAGAAGATACTCTGCCAGGAGGGCATTGAGAAAGTGTGCAAGTAGGCACAGAAGTGAAGAGAACTCTCTGGAGTTCTGCCATTTTAAGGAAGAGTCCAATGAAGGATCTTCACTAGGTTACTGAATACCCAGAAGGCTCAGCTAGAGGTTGCTTGAGCAAACAGAGAGCCAGGAAGGCATTTTATTCTCCATTTGTGGGAGGAGAAAAGATGAAATCCCTCAAGGGGTCTGAGTGGTTGTAGAAGCTCAGAAGAGATATCACCAATGAAGTGCATAATAAGACTCTGCAGGAGCGCAGACGTCGGAATCCTTTAAGGATTCGAGAAGAGAAAGCTCAAAAGGAATAGCATCATGGAGAACGCACAGTGAGGCTCAATTTCGAGGAGTTCGCAGAGAGAGAATGGAGCAAAGGTAGAGGCCTTTGGAACCTTGGAAATTCTCCCAAGGTAGGAAGAAAGCGCAAGAATCTCAGGAGTAGCGTCAACCATCGGATCGGCAGGAGAACAAATCTGGACCATTGATTTCTACGTCCAGGGAGCTCTGGAAGAAGCGCGCAGAAGAGGAGAGTGACAGTCATCGGATATCGCATAGAAATCCCGTCAGTCATTGGATCAAGAGGAGTTGCGCAGAGCTTAGCCTCTGGAGGAGGAGCGCACAAGGAGAACAGATCTGGGCCGTTAGATCTGGTGCAGGATCACCGACAACCGTTGAATCTACGGAAGTTACACGGAGGTTAAATCCCCGTGGGTAGGAGGATAGGTCCCGACAAGAGCTAGGGATATCGGGATATCAACCATCGGGAAATTGGAGTTCTCGAGGTCGTGAGAACCAGGACTTCAAAAGTCTCAAATTCCTGAGACTTAATCTGAGCCGTCCATCTGAAGAGGGACACGTGTCATGCGATCATCCGTATCGGAGATCCGAGGCACCAGGAATTGAGACATCGACCATCGGAGAATCGAGACACCGTAAGTCTCGAAACGTCGACAAGATCAGAACCGTCCATTAGCAGGGATACGTGTCGGGAGATCCGAGGAAGTCGTGAATCGGAGAATCGAGGTTTCCGGAGACAAGAAACTCTCACATGTTGGAATCGCAATCTGCGATATCCCGAAGGGAGCTTTGGATCATCCATCTGCAAGGACGCGTGGAAAAGGATCAGGTGCCGTCGGCACTTTTTTCATCAGGAAATCGGGGATTCTGGGAACAAGTGATCTAGGCACTTTGAAATCGTGATCCACGAAACCCTGATGAGTGGAGGCCAACTGTTAGCACATCAGCAGAGGAGGACAGAGCCGTAGAGAAGACCCATGTCAAGCATTTGGAGGAAGTCAAGGATCGGCATATCACGAGTCCCGGAGACATGCGCACTGTGACATTGGAAACCCCATAGCCCCGACGATAGCTAAGGCTGTGGTCACGAGTGATGGCTGTATGGACTAGGGGTTGAGCTAGAAGAGCTGACAAGGAAGGCGCGTCGCGAATCAAAGAATCGCGAGTCTTGGGGATGATTTCATTTTGGCATCACAAACCTCGAAACCCCAACGATAGGTTGACTAAGGTCATATGGCAGCGGTCACGTGGACCAGGGCCTATCCAGGAGGGCTAGTGCACAAAGAACTCATCGGGAACTAGAACCCAAAACCCCGATAGAGGGATATAAGGTTGCGGTCTTATGGTATGTGGTCGTATGGACCAGGCATAGCCAGTAGGGGATAAAGGAGGAAGAGGAGCTCATCGGCAATCGAGGGTTGGAGAGGTGAGGAACTCTCGAGCACGAGAATAGTGAAACCCCGATGACCTGAGATTAAGTCAGGGAGAGGTCACGGTCAATGTGCAGAAGGCCGTGTAGGTGAATGAAGGACCTATGGTCTGGGTCAGATTTTAGCAACGGTTTCCTGAGGGAATATAAAGGGCCGCTTCGGCTCAGCTGAGGGGATTTTGATTGATCCTGTGAGCGGGTGCATGAGTAGGAGCTCTCGCCTGCGTCACAAAATCATAAATGTGAATATGTGATGTAAATGGACCTTGAGGAAAAGGTCAATGAATGTGAATAACATTATGAATTTTATTGCAGGATTGTTGAGAGGGGATGTGAGGAAAAAGAGACCATGATGGCAGTGGAAGGCACCTCGAAAGGTGGCATTAACTTCCACCAAGAATTAATACCGTATTTGGACTCCACTGGCCCGGAAAACCAAAAGCGGCTCGTTGGCCCTGAATTAAATGTCTCGCAGGCTGGTAGGTAGATGGTTTAATGAAGGATGGGAGGTGAACCACCCACCCGTAGAGCCGTCAGGCCTGACCAGTGCGAGGGTAATCGTGCCACGCGCAACCTCGCAAGAGGGTAAGGCGTGGGGTAGAAGCGATTAGGGGCAGACGCAAGGGGAGAACTCTGGCAACATGCAGAGTGAGTGATAGCAGAGAGGAAGGATTGCAACCTTCGCTCCTGGTCACTGGAAAATGGAGATGCAGTCTCACAACATCGTGGTCTCAGCTCGGGGGTGGCTAGTGGTAAATCCGCTGGGAGTCGCTAAGCCTACGGTTGGGTGGAAACGGGCACCCCTCTCAGCAGTTGCTTAACCCTGGTGTTACTTCTGATAAGTGTTTTGCCTCTGGCATCTGGAATTATATGTATTCTAATAATTATGCTCATAAGTTGTGAAACTGTGAATGTTTTCATTATAAGAAGGTTTGTGTGGTATTTTGATCAGTACTAGTAGTTGTATATGCTTATAACAAAAAAATCATGCATGGCTTATGTTGATAAATGAATCTAATTATGCATAAGTTGAACTGAGTCAGACTTCCAGTCTGTTCTCAGGAATTTGTTTCCCCTTATCTGTCTCCAGGAATGCCCTGGAATAGACCTCTTCACAGAGATTCCCTCCTTGGAAAGGTTTACCAAGAACCTGGAAAAAGGACTTGAATGTGCAAGTCTTAACAACCCTGTGCGAAGAGGAATTACCCTCTTAAAATCTTGAAGTAGCAACGTAGGGATAAGTATTGGTCAACGGATGAGATCTTGTTGGGAGATCTACGGTCATTCACGACCGTTAAAATCGAAGGAATAAATGAGGGCATTAATTGCCTTAACCCTTTCTCCTCTATCTTCGTGAATAGCGAGGAGATTGGAATCGTAGACCCCCAGGGTCCATGAGAACATCTAGACCGTTGGTTTTTCCACGTCCAAGGAGCAGTGGGAAAGGGCGCGGCATCGGGACCAATCTGAACTGTCAGATCTTAGCTAGAAAACCCGACAGTCATTAGATCTATAGGGAGATAGATAAGGGTTAAGCCCTCGCGAATAGGGGAAAAAGAATCTAAACCGTCCATCCGAGGAGGATAGGAGACAGAGATCCAGGGATCTCGCAAACTCAGAGGTTCGCAAGGTAAGAGCCCAAAGGTTGGATGCTCCAAGTCACGAGTAGCAAAGTGTCGAGATCCGAGCATGAGAGAACACATGGAAAAACTTCAAGGTGGGGCCCACGTGATTGACGGGTGGACATGCATCGCCTAGAGAAGGGAGTCAATGCTCCGTTGACTTCTCGTGTCTCAGGGATTCACGGGAGAAGGGCATGAGAGCTCAACACTTGGATTTACGAAGTCGCGAGTAGCGAGAACGCGAGAGGGAAAATTAAATATCGCTTCTCGAGGGTTCATGAAAGGAAGGTGCCAAGATTTGATGCTACAACTCACGAAGGGGTGAGTTGCGAGCAGTGCGAATGGAAGGTCAACCTTCATTGACTTTCAAGTCTCAGAGGATCGCATAAGGGAGGAACGAGAGTTCAACCGTTGAACTCACAAAGTGGCAAATAGCGAGAGGAGCTAGAGTTTAGCTTAGCCAGCAGTCATGCGCAGAGGACGCTGACAGAAGGAAGCTATACCCATTTTGTGATCTTGGGTATCAGTGATTTGTGAAGAAAATTCGAGGGTCTTCGACTCACGACTCGCGAGGTCGCGAGTTGTGAAAGGCACCTGCATTTAGGCGCGTATGTGGTCATATCAAACTAGGGACTAAATAAAGGGAGCAAGTGCCTTGTCATTAAGCGACGGGTAGATCTGGATGACCAAAATCTACGCACCCATATCTACGGCCAGGGTTTCATTCCGAAGCCCCCTCGCCACTCTACCTTCAAGATTGGACTCAATTGTATCACTGAGTCGTGAAACATGAAAATGTGTCTGGTTTGTTTGGCCTGTGGTCCTAACCCATGATCACAAGGAGGTGAACAGGGAAGAACTAGCCTGCACTAGACCTCGTAGGACTTCAGGGATTCTGTCCCTTGAGGAAAAATGAAAATTTTATTACGTTGTAGTGGGTATGTGACAGGTACCCTCTCTGCAGGGTCCGGGGGGATATCCCCCCGATTGGGGGGTCTAGGCGAAAGCGGGCTCCCAATGGGGGTTTGGGGGTGAAGCCCCCGAAGGAAAAATTGCTTTGTAAATGTATATTGTAATTTCATTGTAAATATGGACCGTTCATTATAAGGTCGCAGATCTAACGATAGAGATTATGTTAGGGTTTTTTGCCCTAGAAGACAACCCTCTTTTATGAGGGAAATGCATTGCAACTATGATTGATGGCGAATATTGTATTCTGAGATAGGAGACTGTGAGAGAAAGAAGAGGAAGTCACAACGAGTTTGTTGTAGGTTGTATCCCTTCATATGTTGGATAATAATAAAGGAAGGACCTAGCAATTTCTCTAGTGGACGTAGCCCATACTGGATGAACCATGTAAATTTGTGTCTCTATTGTATTGTGTATCTTCTATGTTTTGTTTCCGCATTTGTTTTATTTTATTGCTCCACGGTCCTGTTTTTCTAACAACTGGTATCAGAGTGAAAGGTAACTTGCAGGAAAAGAGGGTTCCTAGTTCGAGTGGGAGCAATGTCAGAAGATTAAAAGTTTAGGTTCGAGAAATTTAACGGCCAAAACTACCAATTATGGAAGATGCAGATGGAAGACTATTTATATCAGAAGGATCTATTCCTACCATTGGGTGGAATAGTAAAGAAGCTGGTGGCTACAAAGGACGAAGAATGGGAGATTCTTGAAAAAAAGGCTCTAGGAATGATACGTCTGA
Source organism: Picea engelmannii (assembly GCA_009831015.1). Taxonomy (NCBI): domain Eukaryota; kingdom Viridiplantae; phylum Streptophyta; class Pinopsida; order Pinales; family Pinaceae; genus Picea; species Picea engelmannii. The sequence goes on along the minus strand of ML844313.1, from coordinate 34,920 downwards.
GCCAGACAGCATCGATGGCTTTCAATATTTCCAAAGAAAAGACAACAAATGGTTTGATGGACGCATTGGCCAAATTGTATGAAAAACCCTCGACGTCCAATAAGGTATTTCTAATGAAGAGATTATTTAATATGAAGATGTCAGAAGGTGGGTCTGTTGCAGATCATTTAAATGATTTTAATACGGTTACTAATCAACTATGTTTTGTAAAAGTGGACTTTGATGATGAAGTCAAGGCTCTTCTAATCTTGTGCTCATTGCCAGAAAGCTGGAACGGCTTGGTCATGGTTGTAAATAACAATGTCTCTGGTTCAAATACTTTAAAATTTGATGATGTTGTTGGTGTTATCCTTAGTGAGGAAATGAAACGGAAAAGCACAGGTGAGACATCAAGAAATGCGTTGAACATGGATAATAGGGGAAGACAAAAGGATAGAGGAAAGGGTTTCGGGAACCGTGGGAATTCTAGGAAGGGAAGATCCAAATCCAGACTTGGAAAGATAGAGTGCTGGAATTGTGGGAAGAAAGGACATTTGAAGAAAGACTACAGAGCTCCAAAGAAACAAAGAGATGGACAACAGGAGAGAAATTAGGAAGCAAATGTAATAGGTGATGTGTTACAAGATGCTTTGATTCTTTCTATAGATAATATTTCTAAGTCTTGGGTAGTAGATTCAGGGGCTTCATTTCATGCCACACCCCATAGGAAATATTTTCTAGATTATGTTCAAGGTGATTTTGGACAGGTTCATTTGGGTGACAATGGACCATGCAAAATTGTTGGAATGGGAAAGGTAAAAATAAAACAACACAATGGAAACCAATGGTTGTTGAAAGAGGTAAGACATGTTCCAAATTTAAGGAAAAATCTAATTTCAACAGGGCAGTTGGAAAGTGAAGGTTGTATATCCATATTTATAGATAAGACGTGGAAGGTCATCATAGGATCATTGGTGATAGCAAAAGGAGAGAAGGTAGGTACATTGTATTTATGTACTGGTAATACTGACTCTTCTATTTCTTTAGCTTTTACAAGAGTGGATACAACACTGTGGCATCATAGGCTTGGACACATGAGTGAGAAGGGGATACAGACACTTCACAAAATAAATTTGTTTCCAGATCTTAAACAAATTGATTTGGACTTCTGTGAGCATTGTGTTTATGGAAAACAGAAGCGAGTCAGATTTCTCAGAGTCGGAAAAGAAAAGAAGAGTGAAAGGTTAGAGCTTGTGCATACAGATGTATGGGGACCATCTTAGATATCATTTATTGGTGGCTCTCATTATTATATTACTTTTATTGATGATGCAACTAGAAAAACTTGGGTTTATTGCATTCAACAAAAATTTGATGTTTTTGATACTTTTAA
>ML844312.1:14433-25741 GCA_009831015.1 Picea engelmannii | reverse complement strand
CATTTATGTGTTATTGTGGAGATTATGTTGGTTATATTACTGTTATTCTGCCATTTCTAGCATTTTATTTTTGTTCTGCATATTTATTATATCTGGTATCTTGCAAGTGGTATCAGAGCACTTTCCTTGGCAGAAATTGTGGGAATGTTTTTTCAGGGTAGAGACATATTCTGGTGTCTTTAATCCATGGAGATATTTCATTACACGCATAAACCCACGGTTGAGGGATTCATACACGCAGGAAATACAAGTGGTTCTTAAGCGCACATCTGTTGGCCACCCTTGTAACCCCTGTTGGTACCCCTTTGAGTGGTAGTGCATCAGACAACACTTGTGTACAGATCAGCCTAGATTTCCTAAATCCCTCTTTAGATAAACCTATCAGCCGTCGGACTGCTATAATGTCACCGAGAATAGCGCTCGAGAAGATACTCTCTAGTACTTGGGTAGTCGGGTAGTACGGCTAAGGGTATGGTCTATCCTCCTTATTTAGTGCCCTGAGATATTGGGCCGAGTACTACTATTCGACCCCGCATGTATATCAGAGAGCTATAGCACAGGGAAAACCCTTGTCTATAGAACCGTTGAATACCTAACCCTTGGGGGATAGAAACATAAACAAATTAAAACCAACCAGATTTATTGTCGCGCAATTGTGTTCGAGTTGCCAAGTAAATACACATTTATTTTTGGTTAAGCATTTGGGGATTTCATCACTGCAGTATTCTTCAAACCAGAGTATAACTCCGCAGGTGTAAAAAATATATATCTAAAAAAAAAAAAAAAAGTATCAAAATTTTTTCACCATTATTGGAGACCTATTCCATTGGATTCATCTCTTCTCCCTTATCACATTCATCCATATCATTTTTCGGCAAAATGTATGACCCCTCCTGCCCCTTTTCAATTCACCCATCCTCATGGCCCATACCCGTAGCCAAGATCTGGAAACTCACTTCAACACCTTGCAATCTGGTTTCCTTGAAACCCCAAAAGAAGTGAAACAACTCAGTGCTATTGTTGCCTCAATCAATTCATCCATCAATACAACCATAAATAAGACCATGTAGTCCTCAATGGAGGAAGTCAAACAAGAACTGACCACCCAGCTTGAATCTGTCTATGCATCACTATGCACCAAATTGAAGAACCCTACATATGACCCTTTCTCTGAAGCACCTCCAAAGACCGAAGGCAAACATTCCTCCCATTCCCATACCTTTCAGCCCCATCACTTTCAACATGACCTACGCCTTATGTGGGTGGATGTGATGAAATTTGATGGCTCAGACCCCACTGGTTGGGTAACCCAAATGGAACAATATTTCTCTTTATACGACATCACAAATGACTTGGCCAAACTCTGGTATGGTGTTCTTCATCTAGATCAAGAACGTTGGCAATGGTGGCAATGGAGAAAAACTTCTTGTCAAGGGTATATTGGTTGGACCCAATTTGTGACTGAGCTTTATGAACGCTTTGACATGGAAACCAACCATTTGGGCCATTTGACAAAGTTGAAACAATATGGACCAGTAGAACACTTCATAGCTTCCTTTGAGTGCCTGGCTTTTCGAACAGAGGGCATGACTGATGCTTTCTTTCGAGAGTGTTTTATCAGTGGCCTCAAGGAGGAGATTTGGGCCCATGTCCTCATGGCTCGAACCTCGAGTTGCGTGGAGGCTACTAAAAGAGATAAATAAACACAACAGGTTGTATCCTCTCAAAACCGAAAACCCTCCTTTATCCCTCACCCTATACCCTTCACTCCCACTACTCCCCCCCCCCATTAAAGATCCAAAAATTGACTAGGGATGAAATGGCTGAACGCCAACTCAAAAGCCTTTGTTATAATTGTGATGACAAATATTTCCCAGGCCACAAGTGTAAAGAAGAAAATATTTTTATGTCCATCTCTGAGGATATTTCAGAAGAGGATGTTGAAACTCCCCTTCTATCTGAGTCACTTGAAATCACTAACATAACCCCTCCCTCAAACCCTCCCGAAGTAGAACCCATCATTTCCCTCAATGCTCTCACCGACTTCTTCGCTCCCCAAACCCTCAAGTTAATCGGTCACATCAAGCATCGGAAGGTCATCATTTTGGTTGATAGTGGAAGCACCCATAATTTTATTCATCGTCGCATTGCCCAAGAAACTCATTACTACATCCATGATGTCAACAATTTCCAAATCATGATTTTCAATGGTGGTTCCATGAAATGTGGAGGGTGCTATGAAAATCTGTCTCTAAATCGGTGACTACCACCTAAAATCCCATATGTTTTCTATCGACATGGGTGGTTGTGACATTGTGTTGGGTGCAGACTGACTAAGAAATTTGGGTCCCATTCTAATGGATTTTAAGGCATTAACCATGCAATTCAACCAGGAAGGCCACCAATATAAATTCCAAGGCATCATTGTTGGTTCACCTGAGGTCATTAGTTCCCATCACATGGAAAAGCTGCTCAAAAAAGGTCATTCTAGTGTCATTGCCCAAATCCATGCCATACAAGCAACAGAGACACCCCCGGTACGACATGACCTCCAAGCCCTCCTTTATAAACATCAAATGGTATTTTCCACTCCCCAAGGATTCCCTCCTTCCTGCGGTGTTCATGATCATTCCATTCCCCTTGTACCCGGAATCCTTCCTCCCAATATCTGTCCATATCGCCACCTCTTCTCACAAAAAAATGAAATTGAGAAAATGGTCCAGGAACTCCTTAATGCAGGTGTTATCTACCCTAGTACGAGCCCTTACTCTTCTCCTGTAGTCATGGTCCTTAAGAAAGAAGGTTCTTGGAGAATGTGTCTTGACTTCCATGCCCTCAACAAACTGACCATTAAAGACAAATTTCCCATTCCTGTCATTGATGACCTCCTGGATGAATTGAGTGGCCCTCAATTCTTTACTAAACTTGATCTTCGCTTGAACTATCACTAGATACGTATGAAAGAGGTAAACATTCCCAATATATCCTTTTGCACTCATGAGGGCCACTATGAGTTTTTGGTCATGCCCTTTGGCTTGTGTAATGCCCCCTCCACCTTCCAAAGCCTCATGAATCATGTCTTTCATCCCTTTCTCCGTCATTTTTTCTTAGTTTTATTTGATGATATCCTCATCTATAGCAAAACCTGGACAGACCATCTTACTCATGTGGATCAAGTTCTCCATCTACTCTCTCAGCACCAAATTTTCCTGAAACAATCTAAATGTCCTTTTGGTGCCTCAGAAGTAGAATACTTGGGTCATCTGGTTGGAAAGGATGGCGTCAAGGTGATTCCGAAAAAGATTGAAGCTATGCAATATTGGCTACACCCAAAGACTCTCAAAAGCTTGCGTGGATTTCTCGGCTTAACAAGGTATTATCACAAGTTTGTTAAGAACTATGGAAAGATTGTAGCACCTCTCACTTCTCTCCTAAAAAAGAACTCTTTCACTTGGACTCCAGTCGTTGCTCAAGCTTTTCAAACCTTGAAGACAACCATGTGCACCACTCCGGTTCTGGACCTTCCTGATTTCACAAAGACCTTTGTGTTGGAATGTGATGCATCAGGGAAAGGAATCAGTGTTGTCCTTATGCAAGAGGGTCGACCTTTGGCCTTCACCAGCAAGCAACTCTCTGAAAGGAATCTAGGAAAACCCATTTATGAAAAGGAAATGTTGGCTATTCTGGATGTCGTTGATCTATGGCACCCTTATCTCTTGGGGAAATGCTTCCAAATTAAGACCGACCATCAAAGCCTCAAGTACTTTCTGGAACAACGCATTTCCTCCCTAGAGCAACAAAAATGGGTGACTAAGATCTTTGGATATGATTATGAGATCATTTACAATAAGGAAAAAGACAATGTAGTGGCGGATGCACTATCCCGAAAATATGAAGAACAAGGATCCCTTTTTTCTCTTTCCTTCATTGTACTCGATTGGCTCCAAGCTGTGTGCCAGGAATGGCTTTAAGATCCCAAAAGTTTGCATCTTATCCAACAATTGCAAACCAAGGCTTTGGCTCCCCCAAGGTACTCCTGGCTCCAGGATGAGCATCGATACAAAGGCCATTTGTATTTAAGTAAACAATCAAAGCTTAAATCCACAGTACTTTCTGAGCTTCATGCTACACCCACAACGGGGCACTACCAAAACATATGACAGGGTCAAATGTTCTTTTTTATGGGATGGTATGAAATAGGACATCCGTAATTTTTTCGTTGAATCTGAGGAGTGTCAACACAACAAGGGAGAAATAGTCAAATCTCTGGGCACACTACAACCACTTTCGATTCCACCTTCTATTTGGAAGGATATTTCTATGGAATTTATTACCTACTTACCCAAATCGGGGAATAAATCAGTCATAACGGTGGTTGTGGATCGCCTTTCCAAGTATGCTCATTTTTGCGCTCTTCAACACCCATTTATTGCATCCACGATGGCTCAAATGTTCATGGACCAGGTCTTCAAGCTTCATGGCATGCCACACTCTATTGTTTCTTATCGTGACCCAACTTTCACAAGCAATTTTTGGCAAGAACTGTTTAAGATACAGTGCACCTAATTGGATCTCATCTTATCTTATCATCCCCAGACTGATGGTCAAATGGAAGTTGTCAACAAGTGTTTGGAAACATATCTGAGGTGTTTTGCCTCTGAAAAACAACATCAATGGGCTCAATGGTTACCCCTAGCCGAATGGTGGTACAACACTTCCTACCATATAGCTACTCACATGACTCCTTTTGATGTGATATATGGACAGAATCCACCTTCAGTTCTCTCATACTTATCGGGTACCTCAAAGTTCTAGGCAGTTGACCAAACACTTACAGTTTAAGAGGATATTCTTTGTACCCTTAAAGAGAGCTTGATCATGGCAAAAAATCGCATGAAGCAGCAAGCAGATCAAGGTCACTCTGAATGTCAATTTGCAGAAGGGGATCAAGTGTTTTTGCGACTGCAACCATATAAACAAACTTCCCTCAAGGTCGAGCATTATCAGAATCTATCACCCAAATTTTATGGTCCTTATATAGCTCTCAAGAGTGTGGGACAAGTCGCATATCAGTTAGCTCTTCCCAGTCAGTCGAAGCTACATCCTGTTTTTCATGTTTCATGCTTAAAGAAGGTGATTGGAACTAGGTGCCAAATTCAAACCAACCTTCCAAAGTTAGCTGAAGATGGATCCATTTGGCTACATCCAAAAGAGGTTTTGGACCAGCATGAGCATCGCCTGCATCAGAGAACCATCAAGGAAGTGCTATTCTAGTGGAAAGATACGACTCTAGCAGATGCCACTTGGGGACTAGCTACCATTCTACAACAGTTTCCACATCTCAAGCCTTGAGGACAAAGCTGTTTTTAAGGGGGCAGACATGTTAGGGTCCTAACCTGCACATAGGTAGATCAATATATTCGGATGTAATAAAGGTCAATATTAATAAGGCCTTTCAATAAAATAGAATAAGACGAATGTAAGAAGACCTAATAGAAGCTTCCTCTTCCAGAATGATCTTCCTCTAGATGCTTCTCTTGATAGACATATTTAGTATAAATAAGGGTCGAGGGTATGGAAACCCTAGCTTGGAGAGTATTGTAACAGATGATTGCTCGACTGGAGGTTGCCCCCTCGAAGAGGCCCATGAACATTGCTTTATGAATCAAAGTGTTATTTCTGTTGTTGTTCTTATATCATTTTTGTGTTGTTGTGGAGATTATGTTGGTTATATTACTGTTATTCTGCCATTTCTAGCATTTTATTTCTATTCTGCATATTTATTATATCTGGTATCTTTCAACCTCATCAGCACTTCTTTTGCGGGGTTTTCACAGTCCTGTCAACAATCTTTCGACTGTAGCCTTCCCATGGTCACCCTTTGCTTGGGGTTGCCCATCATTGGAAACTAGCTTCCTCAATAGCTCCAATTCCTTTCTATACATAGCATGCATCATCATAGTCACAATTACATTAGTTGTAATATTAAACCAAATGCATGTATCATAACATTTGAATTCATAAAACATCTTCAAAATGTCCTAGCATATCTTCATGCACTTCATCACATTATCATCAAATGTTTCCACAAGTGCAACATAACATATTTTGATTGTATATTCAGCCATACAATGCTTATCACTATGGTGTCAAAAAAATTACTTTTATTAGTAAATCAGTTTTATCATTCAAGAGAAAACATAATACTCAACAAGGAAGAATTGAGGACTCTCCCCTTCTTCCAATTGTTTCTACACTGCTTGGGAATTTTCAGCCCAGTTGAGTTATCTCTAAGGCCTCACTGCCTTTTATTAATCATGGCTTCAACCAAGCCTAATCAGGTAAACGTACTCATTTATTCATTTAATCACACTTGGGGAGTTTACCTTCCTTTTACCAACTATACTGGTTTGCACAACTACTCTTTTAATCCTACGACTATGTTAAACAATTTAGGATTCTTAGGGTGAGGAAAATGTTCCTCCTTTACTTTTGCAATCTACTTTTTATTGTGACCTTTATTCATATAAGCTTGTGGCTTACTGCTTAATTCTCAGCAGTCATTAAGGTTGTGACTTTGTTTTCCTTATAGAGTCTTCACACAGTTCCTCCACAAGGAAATCCTTCAGCATGCAACTTCTTTATTGCACATCCATCACTATCTGTGCTAGACTCAACCTTGAGTTAGCTTTTATTTGTTTACCAAACATTCCTTAAGGAATATAAACATACATCTTTGTCATGTACCTAATTACATATTCTGGTTTTGTTAACTTACATCCATGATGTATTTAACCATATTCATAATCCTAAGCCTACATGTAGCTTCCATAGGTATATTCCACATCCCACATACATCTTTTCTTTTAAGATTAGTCAACTCGGGATTTCTCACAATCCTTCTCATGTGATTCCCAAAGGCATAATCATTTGCCTCTTATTATGACAACATAGCATATTTTCTCATTTACCCTTTTATCTAATCATATTAGTATTCCCTGAGAAAAGGGAATACACTCCCCTCAAGCTATTACTTGGAACAAAAATTGTGTGACTCTTCATAATGGGGTCAACCATGCATCCATAGTATTTGTTTGATCTTGACAAGAGTGATTCTTGCGTTATATTTCCCTCATTTAGGCAGTCACCTCGTGCCTTTAGTATACCTATATTCTTACATCATACATGTGCATCACTTGTACATGAAATATCATTCATACCTAACTGGTATTAAATCAGGATTTATATCAAGAAGCTTCATAGTGCATTAAATCCATGCACTCAAGCATAACACACACAAACCTAACCAAACATTTATCATGCAAGATCATTGCTTGCACCCCTTCCATGTCATTCACACACATGGACATATCCAACTTCTATATCCTTTTTCCAAGGATCTTCCAAGCATCCTTATGATCATGTATACACATTTGTGTATATGTAGGTGCATATTGCACCCTTTTACCTAATGCATTCACTTGATAGTTTAATTTCATCATTAGTGTCCTTTAGTTTGAGACTTCAGTCACTTACATGACTAATCTCATAGTTATACCTCATGTTGGTGTTTCTTTCTCTCATGGATATAACCAACCAGGGTCACTTTTCTCTTTATGCGACAACATCTTAGCAAGAAAACCTCCTTGCCTCAGCGTCCATAGGGTCTTACCCATCTCACTTTTCTCTAGTCATGAGGAGTTATATACTCCGATTTTAATATAAAGCAGTAACTATAACTACCAAGGATCCTACCTGATCCTATCATATTTCCTTTAATCCCACAAAGGTATTAACCATCATAAAATCCACCATCATCACTGCCTGGAGTTCCAACTGCCCAAGCTTAGAAGAAGTGTTACGAACACCAGGTCATCCATCCTTTAGGATTCAACTGTCCTTGTCAGAAACCTGCCACCTTTAGATATCCACATTCAAGTCTTATTATAAACGTTAATTAGCATATCCCTACTTTGGTAAGAGTATTTATCACTTTGACAAAGGGTTAAAGAATTTCTTCTGTTGAAATTCAAAAAGAATTCACAAAATCACAGGTTCAATCTACAGTCCTTCTCCTCAAGGAGTAAATACAGATAAAAACATCTCCTTACCTGACTCATACATGATCCCAAGTAGGCCAAGTGTTGTAAGCATGCTTTGATACCAATTTTTCACACACCCACGATGGGGCATAATAAAAATTTATCTTTTTCCTCATGCAACCTGCAAGATTCCAGCTCAGCGGGGCCTGTTGACCTCTTGTTCAATGGATAATATCTTATTCTTGAGATGAAGCATCTCTTTAGGTCCCTGTTGGAACCTCCATGAAACAAATCTACAGGTCCTTTTAATCCCCTGACACAGGCTTTGAGACAACCTACGCACGCTTTTCCTTGAGGCGCCTTTTCCCTTCCCGAGAAAACTACATAAAGGGTGCTAGTCTCTTGACAAAGCCCCTTCCTCTCATGTGACCACGTCCTGTGACCATATTCCTATCCGAAAGGCACTTCAGGAGTTCTTGTATTAGGGAATTGGAAAGGAGTTCACCTCTGTTTTCCCAATCCCCGAACTCCCGGTGTCAGATCGACGACTCATAATTCTCCACAATCTAACAACTCAGATTAACTCGCAAGTGAAAACTTCGCAAATGCGCACTTCACAAGTTCAAACAACTCTTCCTTTGACCCTCTCCAATTGTGATTCAACGAAGTGTTGATCTCCCACCACATCTCCTGCCATAATGGATGGTTCACAATCTCCTCCCGGGGTTCCACTTTTGCACCACACCTGGAAACACCATCATTCGACACGTGCATCCCTATATGCTCTCGATATAATACCCAAATTTCCTCGATCAAATGGTTGAGAGGGGTCTCAAAGGGTCCTTATATCTATGGTCCATGGTGCTTCGCGACATCGGGATTCGGGGGTTTTGGTTGCACCAACCCGTAATCTTCCTGATGCGCAGACTCCTGAACTAGCAGATCCAATGGTCAAGGTATATCCCAATAGATCCTTAGATCAACGATCCATGTTATTTCATGACTTCAGGTTTCGGGGGTTCTTACTCACACAATCCATTTTCCCTGGTACACTAAACCCCGAAGTGAAGGATCTAGCTCCCTGTGTTTCCTATCACCAATGGCTAGGATGAACTTAGGAACTCTAGCCTTCAGGATTTTTGGTGTTACTAAGACTCTATTCTCCTGAAGTGGTCAACTCCAAGTTGAATACCTCATAGGTCTGACGGCCCATGCCTTTTCGCTCGAATAAGGACTTCACATTTCAGTATTTTTCAAGACAACTTTCTCCATTCCTCCCAATACCCGAATTCCTGAAATCCGCTCGCATCAGATCAACGATCTATGATCGTCCCGTAATTCAACGTCTATGTTCAATTTCATGAGTTTCTACAACTCTTTCCTTTGAAATCCCCGACGTGTGAATCAACGAAATGATGATCTTTCACCATGTGTCCTTCCTAGCACCAATGGCTAGGATCAATTTTGCGTGTTCGGATTTCATGAGTTTCCATGACTCTTTCCTTCGAAATCTTCGACATGTGAATCAGTGAAATGTTGATCTTTCACCACATGTCCTTCCCAGCACCAACGGATAGGATCAATTTCATGAGTTTCCATGACTCTTCTGTACACTTTCGAAGGGCTTAAACCCCATGCACCTTTCCTGGATCCAGGGGTTGTTGGTCCTCACACTTTGATATGACGACCCATATATGATCTCCTCCTACGCTTTGGCTTTCTCAAATCTCTAAGTGCCAAAGTGTACGACCTTTGATCCTTCGACGAACCCTAGACTTCGGGTCTCGTCTGCCTTTCTTAAAATGCTATCTCTCCTGAGCTTCTGGACTTAGAATAAGTCCAATCTGGCTCACTCCTTGTACTAACCCACTCATGTCAGCTCGACAGTCAAGGAGGGTCCTAATAGATCCTTGGATCTACGGTTATATTTCATTGCTACTTGCGAAGACTGAAGGAGTCGAGGTGTTAAAACTTGTACTCCCTTTTCAAATCTAATGGTCATGGCAGGCCTCAGATCCTTCTGAAAGGATCTCGTCCGTTCATCTTCCAAACGAAAGGATATTCCCTTTCGATACTTAAATCTCACTATCCTTCCTGAGCTTCGTCAGTTATGAAGGACTTAAGAGCTTTGCGCTCTTTCTCCTGGACTTGACTCTTAGAAGAGTCTTCCACACACCCCTTGCGCTCATTCATAGTCTAGGACTTAAGTGGTTCTCGGTCTCTGCTTGCCTTGTAGGGAGCCTATGCATATCTACACTACCTCTCCTGAGCTTAACAGACTTCATCCTCCAAGGGAATCAAAATGATTAGGAAGGTTGATAGGCATACATGAAACTGTGTCCACGGTTGACGAACACACAGTTCATGACTCTGGCTTATGCCACCATAGGACACAAGAATTTACAAGTATAAAACATGTCCTATCCATATGATTTCCTAATTTCCTAATTACAAAATCAGGTAGATACAAAGGAAGGAATATAGTATGAATCATTAATCAATCATAACCATCTCTATGTCATTCACAACATATCTAACTTTAACTCACGGTACTACTTAAACACACCAGGTATGCGATTACTTATCTATGACAGGTTTCCACCAAATAACTGATTGTTGGTGTTTGTCCTTCCACCCTACCATAGGCTTAGAGGCATTCACTCTTAGCACTCTAGCCACCCCCATGCCAAGCCATGATATCACCAAAGAACTCTTGCATTTCTCAAGGGTTCTTTCTTTGTTCAGCTTCCACTCGGTTTCTGTTCTCTACAACTTTTAGAGATTTCTCTCTGTTATGGCCTCGAGGAGGTTTATCATATGCTCGCCTAGCATCAAACTCATAGCCTTCTATTTTTCCTCTTGCTGGAGAACTTCGTGCCACTCCCTTACAAGATTTCTCTCTCCTCCCCACGTCCTCTCTGGTTGTCCGTGTGTATCTATCTTACCTTCCTTTTTTTGGAAGGTTACCAACCCATCACGTTCCTTCTGTCAGAAGGAAGCTTGGGTTTACAGGTCTTTGTGGTACTTTAGGATGACATTCTGCAGCTATCCCATGCTCCCGTTCATGGGGGTAGTTGATAATTCAACCACTGGTCTTTTCTTCCTTAACTGATTTCTCTCCTTGGGATCCAAAGGAGGTTTATCATCCTCATCAAGGAAAATTTGGGGTTATTTGATATAATGAACCCTCTCGTATAGTTTTCACATTCTTCCTCTAGTGATATCATGGCCAGTACTTTCAAGGCTTCACCCCCACAGTCAGTTAT
>ML844311.1:50078-66126 GCA_009831015.1 Picea engelmannii | reverse complement strand
TCTTTGCAGATATTCACGAACTCTTTTGAGGTATATTCTCCTCCATTATCTGACCTGAGTATCTTAATATTCCTTACAGAAAGGTTTTCTATCAAGGCTTTGAATTCCTTGATCTTGCTGAACACTTCAAATATATCCAGGTCCTTAACGAGAATAATCATTAATGAATGATACATAGTATACATACCCATTAATGGAGGATGATGGCATTGGGCCACACACATCTGAATGAATGAGTTCCAGTACTCCTTCTGCTTTGCTGCCCCTCTTTGGAAAAGGGTTCTTGATATTCTTCCCTTGCACACATCCATTGCATATGCCTTCTTGATCAACCTTGAGTTCTGGTAAACTTGTGACAACTTTGCATATGTATGGTAGCGCCTTGTAGTTGATGTGAGCTAATCTTCTAGAGTTCACATGGTCACGTGGGGCGCCATGTGGCCTCGCGCTGGCCCCCTCCGATCGTGGCTTAGCCCTAAAACCGCGCCCAACTCACCACATAAACCATGATTCTCGCATAGGGGCTAAGTCCTATGGTTAGGCCGGTCGGTTCGCCCCCTTTTGCGAAGACGTGGCTTGTCCAGAGGTTATGGGTTCGAAACCTTCGGAAGTGGAACATATTTTTTGACCCAACCAATATTGGCAAATTCTGGGGTGCCACGTGGTGCCCTGTGATTGGGCCACGTGTCACCCTGTGGTTGGCCCGTACTGTCCAGTCACCACACAGTAAAAAACCTAGTCAACTGCCATGGCACTATCGTATAGCCACATGTCGTACCCTGAGCCTGCCACGTCAGCATCCGTACAACCCAATCACCCTTCCACGTCAGCATCCGTACAACCAGCTGTCATCCGTACTGCCACGTGTCAGCCTGTCATTGGGCCACATCAGTGTCCATACAATGCCATGTGTCAGTTTTTGATTGGTCCACATAAGCCCCTGAAAATGCCAAAAATGAGTGACACGTGTCACCTCCTCGTGCTTCCATGTGTCCTTGCTGACGTCCTCATGACTACATGTTGACGTCACCTGTCATTCTACTGATGTCAGTAGTACGACCTGTTGACTTTTGAGCAGTTGAATTTTTTGCCTGTTTGGGAAATCGATCAGAACGCGATATCTTTTGCATACGGTGTCCATTTTCAGAAAAAATTATATGGCCAAAATTGACGCGACGAGCTCTCGCGTCGATGCAATGGCGCTGATTTCGTCCGATTCCGAGAACTTTGATTTTTAGGCCTTCCTGGATCCATTTTGGATCAACACAATGGCCTTTTGTAGGGTGCGAGGCTTGAAAGCCTTAACCCAACCCCTCAATGGCTCCGTCAATGCCTCGGTGAACAACATCACCAACCTATGCTTTGAAATATCTGATACGGCCATTGCCTTCCGTTGGAACTCTGTGTTAAATGCCTCGACTGACCCTCTCTGTCTCAACTGTGTCAGATCCCTAAAATGGAGTTCTGGGTCCCTCCTGTCAAACCTCTCCATCAACCTCTCGGTGAACTCCAAATATGATGTAATGCGGCTGTGACCCAAAGTCACCAGCCCATGATACCACCACTCTTGGGCCTCCCCATCCAAGTGCAAGGTAGCGAAGCTAATAGCTTCTGACTCCATCATCAGGTTGAGCTTGAAATACGTGTCAAGCTTTTGTACCCACTAACTGCTCGTGTCATACTGATAACTGTCGGAAGCCCTCCATGCTCACCCTCATGAGAATCTGAATCTGTGTCGCCCTCTGAGATATATGCTATCCAATGGCCTACGATGCCCACCATCACACCCAAGGTCTCAATTGCCTGTCTCTGATGATCCACCCCTGTCCTGCTGCATGCAATAAAAGCACTCCTGTCAGGTGGTCCCAACCTATCAACTCTCCCTGTCCCCTGCCGCTGATTATCTCCCCCTATGTTACTGTCAATGATGAAAGTGTCGGGGAAGGCTAACAAAAACATCTATAACCGACTGTAGGACTGGAAAGTATCATATGCTTTGGTCAATCCCAAGGATTCAACCAAAAGCTCATCCACCGACACCCATGGTAAATAATCACCTATAGTCATCACTGAACCCCACTCATCAGGTACAACCGGGGGTAACTCCTCAAACTATTGGTCAACCACTCTCCATCCATCATCGCTCATGCAACTGCTGATACTATGAAGGTGATCTGATCTCCCAGATCTATACACTGCTGCAAGGGAGAGGAATCTCTATGCTCTACTAAGTACGTCTCCTCCCTGCAATCCAGTGCGTCCCTCTGAATCCCACTGTACACCTCGACAGGTCTTTGTGAACTATCACTCACCACTGTATGCTCCTGCATATTCATGTAATCTCCTGTATACTCCTGCAACATCATGGATCCTGGTTGTACTACTAGGTCAACCTCTACATGAAGGTCATCAAATTCTGGAACACAAATGTAAGTGTCCTCATAACTGCCCCTGGCTCTGGAGTCCTCATGCGTGTGTGAGTGCTCGACTGTCTCAAAGATCCTCGTGGAGGGTAGCTTCTGTGACACATGGACATCCTCCTGTGTCTCTGGATCATATCTCTCCATCGTCATCAGTGATCCTGTGTACTCCTCATGCTCCTCCATCAACTGGTGCTCCTCTGCTAAGCCACCAACATCCCCTAGCAATGTGGCTGGAGGATATAACTAACTCTCTACTAAGATAGATGTAGTGGATCTCTGTCTAATCTCCTCCAGGAGCTCCTCTGATCTGGACTCTGATTCTTGAAGGGCTGTCTATGTGCCTTCCAAGAATCTGCGTGTGCTCCTCAACTCATAAGTGAGTCGGTCCACCTCCAACTCCTGCTCCCTTAGGGCCCTGTGATACATCTCGCCAACCTCCAATAGGTAGTCTTTGTCCATCAACAACTGCTGGTAGTCGACCCTCATCATGGTCACTCTCTCCTTGAGAGTATGAAAGTCATCCATGGAAAATCCCCCATTTGAACTATCATGTGCCATTGATGCCCTCCAACAACAATCTGCCACCAATGCACGTGTGTCATTAATGCGTCTAGTGGCTGCCATGATCATTTCCTCACCGACTCTCAATTGTCCTGCCAAGTGTCGTGACTCCTGATCATAGTCATGTTGAGGTGCTACCTCATGCCCCTAATTGCTAGTGTCAACCATGGAATTCCCAACAACACTCTCTGCAAAAGATAAGGAATTGAACTGCCCATTGTCCCCTGTGCTGGTGGGTCCTCCTGTATGCCATTACACACCATCACCAACTACTAGCTCCCTCCGAATCACACAGTATCTTGTATGGGCAGCTGTATCCTTTTATGCACTCACCCTGCTACTATCATCTACGCCTGGATCCCATACAGATGTGTCCAGACACGTGCTATGGTCATCCCGACCAATAAGGAGTGCATCCTCATCATTGCTGACCGGTCCTGGAAGTAAGTGTCCCATCAAACTATCTGTCTCCACAATCTGATCAAACAATGGAGTCCCCAAAAGCGGTGACTTGTTATCACATTAAGTTGTCAAGGGCCGCAGGTTGCAACCATGAGCACAAAGCAACACTTAGAGCGGTCTAATATGGACTCAAATCAAGCGAGCGAGCAAGTTCAGTTTTCAGTGGAGGAGATTCCATTCAAAGTTTAGATTAGTGGCTCACGGGCTTTCGGGAGTCCAAATTTGCGCGAAGTATAGCGCCAGAGAAAAAGGTCTGAAGTGCCCGAAATCCCGAAGTGGCCGAAGTCCCGAAGAGGATCTCGACCATCCGATTCTGGAGGCCACGCGTCGTCAAATCCTGAACTTCGGAGGATTTGCTTGGGGAAAATAAAGTTTGAAGTTTGAAAAGTTCGAAGCCCGAATCACGACGCAGATCTCGATCGTCGATTCTAAAAGGGAAGATCTGATCCGTTGATCTGAAGAGGGCAGATTTGAGCCACTGATTGTAAATCCTCGCCCAAAATCACAAGATCGACGACCACAGTCCATTGCGGGGACGCGATGTGCTCGGGCGATAATTTTCTTGAGCGGCTCCGCAATTGAAACTGTGGTTTGGCAAAAGTAATACGTGGCAAAAGGTGGTGGATTGCGGGCTCAAAAGCGGTGTGAACCCAAACCACCTTTGAGCGGCCCCACAATCACGCGTTTATATGGCGTACTATCCGAGAGCAGCGTGTGGCCGCCCCAATGGCATTAAGCCGTGTTTCAATCCCAATGTAGGTCGTTAATGAAAGTGAGAGAGGTGGTTGAAAACTCATCTCACCACATAAATGGAAAACATGCAGAGAGCGGCCGTAAAGGCAGATTGTCAATCCGAAGCTTCCTTATGGACATATTTTCCTGTAAAGCACATAACTGCGCCTGGCTCGCATCTGACATGAGGAGTCTTGCACAATCTGACAGAGCAGACGCTGATTGAAAACGTTAATGCGGTGGTCCGATCACACTCCTGGTGGTTGTAGCGTTTTTAGTATATATAGGCAGTTTTGATATTTTGTTAAGGTCGATGGTTGAGCTAGGCTCCCGCATTGTAAAGTTTTGATGAAGCTCTGGTTCTTCTGGTTATGTATCTGTATTTGAGACTTCTTGTTTAATGAAAGTCAACTTCCTTTCCATTTCTCTGTAACAGTCGTGTTAGAACACTCGGGCATGGATGATCCAGTCGAGGGTAGTTATGTTGTTGTGATGTAGGTTTGATCATAGTGGCATCGCGACCAGTTTTAATTAGTTTCCTGTGTTGTCTTTTTCCTCTTATACTGAATGGCTCAGGCATGGATGATCCAGTCGAGTTGTCATAGCCGCATCGTGGTGTAGGTTTGATTATGGTGCTGTTGCGACTGTGTTGTTTGAACATGTTCCAGTGTCTGAACTTACGCTTAAGAGTGACCCTGAGTCTGAGTTTGTCTTCTCCGAGTTGCTGGAAGGCCTGATGCCCATAGCAGTCTCGTTCATCTTTCTCATTAAGTCTTCCCTCTGCTCACACTTAAGCTCAACTTATTGACTGAAGTTGAATCAAGACCTCACCTATTTGTGTGTGCCAGTCCCTGTTTTCTGAGTTAAAACGATATCATCTCGAGTTTGCGCCCATTCGACCCCCCTTAAATTTATTCATTGTGACATACAAACTGATGGGTACTAGGCTTACCTCCCCTGCAATAAGGAGGTGACTTCTAGTGCTAACATGACTCACTCTCCTCATACTGATAGGTATGTGTAAAGTCCACTGTCTCCAAGTCATGTCTCTCATGTAGGTCCACCTGTCCCGAGTGTGCAATCCTCACGCAGGGCTCCACCACTATATCAACAATGCCACTGATATCCTCATGTGTCATGGCTATCATAGGTGTCTGAGAAGGTGCCAACTATGTCACAGTCACCATAGGAAGCTCATCATGTCTAGGTTCTAACACGTGTGAATCTTCACTAGTGTCACCACTCTGCTGAAGTGTAAGGTCATCAACACTATGTGATATGACTACTAAAGCAGGTGCTATCATCCTGTCCATCCGACTGTACCTCCAATGCGCAAGGGTCACTATCCTCCCCAAGCGTGCAAGAGTCACTAGCCTCTACAAGTGTGCAAGAGTCACTAGCCTTCTCGAACTACTCTAAATGTGAATCTATGGTTGCATCCCCATGTATCTCCTCACTCACCCTCACTCTCATAGTGCACCTCAATAATGTGCCTCTTACCTTTACCCCTACATCTATGATCTGGTTCTCAAGGCACTTTGCAGCTGTAGCAAAGTTGCCTGCTCCTAATGGGTGTAGGAATAATCTATTCTTCCTTCCATCTAGCTCCTCTGGCTGTATTTTCTTCTGATATTTTGACCCAATGTGTAACCTCATCTTTGCTCCAACTAGGATTTTTAAAGGATACAAACTGATGGAATGTTATTATACTCCTGAGAAGCTCATTGAGGGTTTGATATTCCCTCACACAATCAACAATCCCTCTAGCAAAATGCACAATATTCATGTCTCCTGTATTTTTGCATGCGCTAATCCCCACTGGCTAGGAGGATCAACGCTTTGATACCACTGTAATGTTCCCAAGCCAGGATGCCAGGAACATTGTGTTTTTCATGAATTTTAATGTGTTTTCTGGTTGTGGCATTTCGTCAAACACTTTGCTGATTTTGTCTTTTAGGTTGCGCTAGGGTTGATATTAATGGTTTTTATGTGTGTTTGCAGCAATAATCAAAGAAGATATAGCAATGGAACATACCTCAATAAGATGCAAGATCAACAACACAAGGAATAACCAAAAATACCTCAGATCTGATTTTATTCATAACAATGGCTGTCCTCATACAAAATGGAGCAGATCTGGAATACATATAAGATAGTAGAGTGTCTGGCCTCCAAAATGCAAGATAAAAGAAGATCCAGGATTCCAAAAGCCTCTACAAGCTGAACACCAAATAATACTGAAGACCGATGGATATCCTCTGCCGAAGGTGATGCCCTCTCTCACAATGCACAAGTCCTGGCTGGAATAGGTCAAGGGAAGTACGACCTCCTCTCTGACGGCCTCCAAGCATTGCAAACCTCCCTGAGAAGGTAGATTTGATGATGAGAAGTCTCAGAGCAATCGATCAACTGGAAGACCCCCAAACCATAGTATCTCCAATGACAGATGCGCCCTCCTAGCTGAACCCAACCAATAATTCGGCTTCCAAGAATAAGGCTGCCAACTCCCCTGAGAAAGGTGCCAAACTGTAGATTGGGCCAAGGGATACCCCTTGGCAAAGTCTCGGGCTGAACAATGAAGAAATGACCCCCTAAAAGACTATATCCTCAATCTGTGGTGCGCCCTCCTTCCTAACTCGTGCTAAGCCCAATAAATAATAAGACAAAGAAACCTTCTCTGGAAAGGGCTAGGAAAGGCACCCTAGGCCCTACAAAGAAAACCTAGAAGTCCTTTTCCTCAGAATCCTTCTCCTCTGCCTAGATTGTGCTAATCTCCTCAAGGTGGTGCGCCCTCCTACTGGTAACCCCCTGAAGCTGTGCCCTAGCTCTCCTTGAGCCTGTGACTGATGTAGAATCCATCTGTGACTGAATAGATCAGATGTAGAATGGTGAGGGAGGAATCTTTCACCTCCGTGACCAATCTTGGACCAGGTTGGGTGGGATCGTTCACCACCGAGTTGATCTCTAGGGTTTGTTGAGTCAAAACCCTCAAAACCCCCAAGTGCATGGGCTCTCTAGCAAGAAGCCAGACATCAAAATGATAAACAACATCATGAGAGAATAGAGGCCCCTATCTCTCTTTTATCCTCCCTGCTCACCTTGTCTCTCCAAGTGACTTTTACTTTATTTAATTATTAATTAATTAATTAAATCATTTTAATTAATTAAATCATTTTAATTAATTAATTAACCATTTTACCTCTCAAAAGTGGTTTATCTCTCCTTGTGGCTTCTCGGGCCACTGAAAGTCACTTCTCATCATCCTATCTTGTAGTGCTATTCCTCCCGATTTCGATGAGCTAATACACTAAGAGGTTTCTCCAAGTATTATGCCCAATATGACCTCCTTAGTGATTTTTATTAACATATAGCCCAAAATAACTCAAAATTACGGAAATCATCGGAATGCAACGAAACCAAAGCCAAGCTTTGCGGAATGGATCATGATGATGAAATAAGATGAGTGATGCAAGTCAGACACCCAAAAACCCCTCAATAGATCATGTACTCGCTATAACCTCCATCTGGCTACTCTGGTCATCATAACACTCTCTAATATAATGATGTCCCAAAGTGGGGACATTACAGCTACCATAATGTCGCACCACCAAATTGGGCCAAACATCTATGCGATGTGAGTGCAGTTGCTAAATTAGACTTGGCCTCAATTGCAAAATCACAATTTGGAATGTGAGTACACATTGTTGCTAGTTGTTCACTCAAGTATCCAAATGAATTGCATATTTTTTTGTGGACTAGGAGACCATGATTCCTTCAACTGCTTGAAATCAAGGAATGTGAATCACTTCTATATGGTGCCTATTGCATCTATTGCTAATCAATTCACTGAGTTACTAAAAACAAGTCCATGTGGTCACACACTCTAACACTCAAGAGACAAGAATATACAGACAACCCGTCTCGTTGCTAGTACAATAGGTGTGCCATTGGATGCTAAGATAGTGGTAAGAAAGCTATCATTCCAGATAATCATGAGTTAGGTTAGATCTTTCTTGTAGTGAATGAGGTTAGTAGTTTATCATTGTGCTTTGTGGATGAAACGCCCACTTTGTGCCTCTCATTTATTGAGCATTATATGAGAAAACTAAAAAGACGCAGGGTGAAGAAGTTGTTGAAGCTTGCACATTCTCAACCACATGACATCTTCAAGCCAACTTAGTACCATGCACATGCCCTTGTTGGGATGGAGAGATCATCCATCCCTAAAGAAAATGATCTATTTTTTGACTTGTATGAGCTAGATGTGAAGTACATCCTTGTGCCTAGCCTTCCAACTATTTAACTAGTAATCAAAGAAAATACTTTGATTCTTGTCTACTTCAATGGATTGTTGGTTCCTTGTGCTATAGTAGACCAAGGCTCTAACATCAATGTCATCACTACCTCCTTATGGAAAGAAATCATATGATTCTATTGGCCACTCCCAAGTGTTTACTGATCATGGATGATGATTGTAGGAAAATGGTTGAAGGTCTATTGAAGGATGTAACTTTCAAGTAGGAGATTATGTGCAACGAAATGATTTTTATGCCATGGATATTAAAGAGACAACTACAAGATACTACTTGGACAATCTAGATGGAAAACATGCATACAACCACCAACATGGAAAAGAAAGTGTTAAAGTTGAAACATGGCACTTAGAAAGTCAAGATTTCTATCACCAACCTTGAGCATCTATGGATCGAAGAATGTGTCAACCAATACCAAGTTTGAGAATAACAACGCTTGAGTTTTGAAGTTGAACATAGATGTGACAAATGAACTTCATGCTAAGCCACATTGTGCTCCATCTCATGAAGATTAGGTTGCCTTGTGGATCATTGAGGTATGGGAAAACTTGTGTGCAAACACTATCAAACAAATCATGATAGAACCCCTCAATGAGCTCCCTAACCATCCCTCTCCCTCTAGTATCCATCACCAATGATTTCAACAACTATTTAATACACTTGATGGTATGTTTGTCTAACCTGTGCTTGAATGTGCAGATATGGGCATAACACCTTTAATTGAAATGACTTGCACAAAAGCAGACAAGTAAGATATGCATATGCAAGTAAAGAGATAATTGCTAGAATCATAGACGTATGGTATACTCTTCATTGTATTTTCTATATATAGATTACAAAATTGTTGGGAGAGTAATCAAAGTTGACCAAGTCTCCAATAAAATACATTAAAGTGATTAAATGATCAAGTTAGATACAATAAGATAAGAAAAATTTATTAATGTCCAACAAATGACCACAAATGTAGGTCAATGGGATCGCAACGTACAATAGTGTCGATACAAAGTGGGAGTGCATAAGCCACTTCTAGAGAAAGAAAGAGAAAAACAGATCTAATCTAATCTCTAAGGTCTAAGAAGAAAGTTGGAAGAAAAACAACAAGAGGAAGTACAACGTACAATTATGTGAACATTGTTGAGAGCCATAAACTTCAGAGAAAGGCCTTGTACATGGGTACAGGGGAAATCAAGGCTTGATGACATTGTTCCCTTAAGTCGAGGGCGGGGGAATCCTAGAAGTATGACCCTTCTTGGAGCCAACGATTTGTGTGTGGTTATCCCTCCTAAAATCCTAGGCCATAGGAAAGAAACTCTATATGGAAGATTGGTTGGTGGATCATGTCTGTGGTGTATCATGTTACCTAGAGGAGGCTACATGTCGCTAAGATTTGGAGGGCCTCAACTACCTTCTAGGTTGATGGGAACTATCTTTGGATTTGATAGGACTTCTCAAGGGTCTTGGAGATATAGGTCGAATCACCGGTGGGGGACATAAGACCCCTCTTGTTGTCTCATGGATATGGATTCTAAAGTGGTGTTATTCTCAACTTGCGTCTTGGTTCCTTTCTTAGATGGGATCATTGAGAAGAAAGACATGATCTTCCTAGAAGTGTCCAGCCAAGGAAATCTTTAGAGAGGTCTGAGATTTGAGTTTGAGACCTCCCTCATGAAAAGGGCAAGTCATCTATGATCTGGAGAGCGGAAAAAGGTGGAGGGAGGTTTGGGAATCCATGAATAGGAAACAATACCACCCTCGGATATAATAGTAAATGGGGCAAAAAATATGAAGTGCTCCACAATCTTTGTCTCTTGAATATGGTAGAGTAGGCAAATCCTATCCGATCGTGGAATGTGGTGCTTGGTCTCCACCCAAAGCTGATGTGAGACAACCCTTAAATGGCTAGGGGGAATCCTTAGAGCATGCATCCAATGGCAATGCATGTAAGGTGGTCTACCAATAAGGCCGCCCCTCATCTCCATGAAGTGCTCCATGTAGAAAGCCATCTTGTGACTCAACCCACTTGGTAGGGTGATCCAAGTCTCATGTACTAATGTACAAAATAGATATAGTACATTTATGATACATGTTGACACATGTCTACTACACCAAATCTCATCAATTCTTCTTTGATGAAAGGAAATAATTCTTGATTTTCGCTGTAGTTGGGGGGTACACCCCTTCCAATGGAGTACAAAATAATCCTTGGGCTTTGTGTAGTTGGGATCTTGGAAGAGACCCATCTTCCTATTAAAAATGGAGTGCCTGAACAAGTGGCAAAAAAATTGTTGAATAACCTTCATGCTTAAGAACAAAACCAATAAGTGCATGCTAAAAGTCACGAAGGAGAAGAACTAACGTAGAACCATGAACAAGAGGAGCTTCATAGATAGAGTTGTACTTGGAAGGGTTAATCTTGTTTTGCTTCATGCCTAAGGTGTGTTGCCATCTAATACACACCTCGGGTCACATGGAAGAAATCTTAAATCCATTGCGTGTGGCCTTGGGGGCAAGTCTCGAGTCGAGGTGCTATCACCCGATTCTCGACTCCTCCGTCTAGGATAACTCCTTGCGAAGCTAAGGGGGGTAGTCCCTAAAAATAAATCTAAGGCTTGATTTAAATTTACTAAGCACAATTATTATTCTAGGAGTTAAAATACACAAGATAAATACAACTATTCTAACAACATATATGACACATAAAGAAGATTGTTTATGCTATAGATATAAAACAATTCAAATACTTCAAGATGAAAGATGTCAACGGTAAATAAGAAATTGAAAGTAAATGTTGCTAAGCAAAAATGATTTAGACCAGTGCCAATATTGTAAAGATGCTTGCTGAAAGAAAATGTTGCAAGTGCTCTTGGTTGATTTTATTATTAAAGGTTATTGCTTGACTTAATGGTTTTGATTTGTGAAGTGACTTGATGCTGCAAGACCACCTGTTCAGAAGGATTTTTGCAGAAGAAAGTCTGAGATAAGTTTTTGTAATTTCTGAAGATGAATATGCTGTAAAAGAAATTTCTCAGAAGCTCATAAATAATAAAAAGCCCTCTCTCACTGGTTTTCCCCTTGTGGGTTTTTCCAGGGTCAAAGTTAGACCGAAAATATCGGTGTCAATATTTTCTGAGTTTTATGTGCTGCTGATATTTTATTTTTGCATTATAAACGAAGTTCAGAATCCTCATGTTTCAGTTCTGAAATTAATTTTTTGCTGTGTATTTAATTGCTGATATAAAACTGAGTTTGGGCATTAAACATTGGCTGAAAAATCAGCGAGACTGAAACTGGGATGGGGTCTGAAAATTTACATGGTATTAGAGTTGAGTCGAAAAGAAGCAGAAATTTCAGCAGTCAGAAAGTTGGGACAACAGTCACTTCACAGGGCAGATTTTTGTATTTATTATTTTCAGCAGAAAAGGGTCAATGGCTACAGGTTTGAGAGTTGATGACAGACTTGATGGGGCAGCAAATTTTGGTGCTTGGAAGGAGAGGATGATCTTGCTTTTGCAAGAAAACGAGTTGTGGGACATTGTGGAAAATACCACTACTCATCCTGTTGTGGTACCTACTGATGCTACTTTTCTTGCAGCTTACACTAAAAAGAGTATCAAGGCTAAGAGGTTTATTCTTGATGCCATCAAGGATCATTTAATCCCTCACTTGACAGGGAAGACACATGCCTATGAGATGTGGGAGTCTTTGACTAAGTTGTACCAGAGTACAAATGAGAACCGAAAAATGGTTTTGAGGGAAAAACTAAAGAGCATAAAAATGACCAACGCTGAAAATGTGGTCACATACCTTACTAGATTGACTCAGGTGAGGGATGAGCTTGGAGCTGTGGGGGAAGCCATAGTTGACAGTGATCTTGTGAGAACAACATTGAATGGAGTTTCCAAACAATGGGCTGTTTTTGTGGAGGGCATTGTTGCTAGGAAAAAACTTCCCAGTTGGGAACGTCTTTGGGATGACTTTGTTCAGGAGGAGACCCAGAGAGGTTATGTACATGGCAGTTCATATACAGGTCATGAGGAGGAAAATGTGGCTCTTGCTACCACTAGCAAGAAGAAGTTCAAAAAGGGTCCAAAGGGAGGACACAAGCCCATGGGTGAAGGGAATAAAGACATGAACAAAGTAAAGTGCTTTGCATGCCATAAGTTTGGGCACTATGCAGGTCAATGTTCGAAGAAGAAGAAGAAACAAACAACAACTTCAACAGAGGTGGAAGAGTTTTCCACCAAGTTTGACAAGGAATTTTCCTTGATTGTGTGTCTATCCATGAGGACCACTCATACAGATACTTGGTATATTGACAGTGGTGCCTCTCGCCATATGACAGGGGTTCGTGAGCACTTGACAGACCTCTTAGAGATGGGAAATGTTGAGGTAGTGCTTGGAGATGACCGGGAGGTCAAGGTGGTTGGTAGCGGGACAATTTCATTTCATAGGGAGTCTTTGCCTCCCTTGACTTTGGCAGAGGTTCTATATGTTCCGGGCTTGAAGAAGAACTTAGTGTCAGTTTCTACTATTGAGGAGAAGGGCTATGAGGTCATGTTCCGTGATGGGCAGGTGCTTCTTTTCCCCAGAGGGTCTAGCATCACTTCGGCCAAAGTGATTAGTTCTAGACATGAGAGGCTGTACAAGTTTTTGTTCCAGCTAGTGAGAGCATTGATTCATACTACTAGCAACAACAATGACCTATGTGAGCTATGGCATAGGAGGATGGCACATTTGCACCATGGGGCTTTGAGAGTTCTGAGGGAGATGGTGACATGAGTTCCAGATTTCAGTTCAGAGCACCATGAGTTGTGCAAGGGGTGTGCTTTGGGAAAGTACACCAAGATTGCTTTTCCGAGCAGTGACAGTAGAGCAACAGGGATACTTGATCTTATACTTTCAGATGTATGTGGCCCGATGTCTTCGACATCATTGATTGGTTCCCTATACTATGTTGTATTCATTGATGAGATCTCATTTTCTTTATGAAGACCAAAGGACAGGTCTTCAGTCGGTTCCAAGAGTTCAAAGCTCTTGTGGAGAACCAGATAGGGAAGAAAATCAGAGTCCTGAGATCGGACAATGGGGGTGAGTATACCTCCAAGGAGTTCATGGACTTCTATGTAGGAGAGGGCATCAAGAGGGAGTTGACTGTTCCTTACAACTTGCAGCAGAATGGGGTTGCAGAGAGGAAGAATAGGGCCATTGTTGGGGCTGCGAGAGCCATGTTACATGATCAGGGGTTGCCACTATTTCTATGGGTTGAGACATGCTACGCTGCAGTTTATCTGCAGAACAAGAGTCCCCACAAGGCTGTGGGGAGCATGAAACTCGAGGAGGCTTTCTCTGGGAAGAAGCCTGAGGTGGGGCACCTTCGTATTTTTGGGTGCATCACATTTTCATATGTCCCTTCTGAGAAGAGGACAAAGCTGGAGCCCACGACAGAGAGAGGGATCTTTGTTGGGTACAGTGAGACTTCAAAGGCTTTCCGTATATACCTTCCTTCCTTGAGGAAGATTGTCTTGAGGAGGGATGTCAGATTTGAGGAGGATGGAGCCTTTAGGAAGTCTAGAGGGACAGAGAAGGGTGAGCAGTCTTCACCACAGATTCAGGTGAGTCCATAGCAGACAACAGTGACACAGAGTTCAGGGCCACCAGTTTCGGGGACGACAGGTTCACAGGTGACAGGGCCACAGGTTTCAGGTTCGCAGGCTACTGGTCCACTGGTTACAGGATTAGGTACTTCAGAGTCTACTTCAGGATCATTGTCTTCAAGAGATGGGGTTGAGCAGGGAGAGTCCCCTCCACAGGACACTACTTCAGAGAGGAGGAAGCCCAAGTGGCTTCAGGACACTTTGAGGGAGGCACATGGTTCAGTGGGGAATCCCAGACAGGTAGTGAGAGAGAGTAAACCTCCCGAGAGGTTTTGCAGCTACATTGCGATGGT
This sequence comes from Picea engelmannii, assembly GCA_009831015.1. NCBI lineage: Eukaryota > Viridiplantae > Streptophyta > Pinopsida > Pinales > Pinaceae > Picea > Picea engelmannii. The sequence goes on along the minus strand of ML844311.1, from coordinate 51,688 downwards.
GAGCAGTATTCGGGAGTCTGAGCCTTCCACTTTTGAGGAGGCCACTGGTAGACAGGTATGGTGAGATGCCATGATGGAAGAGTACAATTCCATCATGAAGAACGATGTCTGGGAAGTTGTTCCTAGACCTGAGGGGAAGTCAGTGGTGACTTCCAGGTGGCTCTTTAAATTAAAGCATGCTACAGATGGCAGCATTGAGAAGTACAAAGCTCGCTTTGTGGCTCGAGGGTTTTCATAGGTTGAGGGAGTCGACTATGATGAGACCTTTGTGCCGGTTGCTAGATAGACTTCGATTAGGGCAGTGATCTCCATTGCAGCAGAGATGGGTTGGAAGATCCACCAGATGGATGTGAAGACCGCATTTCTAAATGGTCTTATTGAGGAGGAGGTGTATATTGAGCAACCATTGGGCTTTGAGGTGCATGGGAGAGAGTCTCATGTGTGTAGATTGAAGAAGGCATTGTATGGGCTGAAACAAGCTCCCAGAGCTTGGTATTCTAGGATAGATGCATATTTGCAACAGTTGGGTTTTCAGAAGAGTGAGGCGGATCCCAACCTATACTTCATTGTGGTTGGAGAGGATCCTCTCATTCTTTTGCTATATGTAGATGATCTTTTCATTACAGGGGTAGAGAGACTCTTCAGCAACTGCAAGGAGAGCCTTGCTTCAGAGTTTGAGATGACTGACATTGGACTGATGCATTACTTTTTGGGATTGGAGGTTTGGCAGGAGCCTGGACACATCTTCCTGGGACAGGGGAAGTATGTGTGTGACATTCTGAGCAGATTTCAGATGGGGGATAGCAGGCCCATGACCACTCCCATGATTACCAACTGGAAGAAGCTTCATGCTTCTGAGTCACAATTGGTGGATTCCACTTTGTATCGTCAGTTGATCGGGTCATTGATGTATTTGGTCAATACTAGGTCAGATATTTGTTTTGCTGTCAACATTCTTAGTCAGTTCATGGTGGAGCCTAGGAGAGTGCACTGGGTGGCAGCAAAACATGTGCCCAGGTATCTTTCTGGTACGGTAGATTTTGGTCTGGACTATTAGAGAGGAGATGGAGTTTGTTTGATTGGCTATATAGGCTCGAATTGGGTAGGATGTGTCAGTGACAGGAAAAGCACTTCAAGGTGTTGTTTTGGATTGGGATCAACAGTTGTGTCTTGGTTCAGTCGGAAACAAAAGTCAGTGGCTTTGAGTTCTGTAGAGGCTGAGTATATGGCAGCCAGTCAGGCCAGTTGTGAGGCCCTTTGGCTTCGCAAGATGTTGGTGGGATTGTTCGGTGTGCAGTTGAGGCCTATTGTGATTTACTGTGATAATCAGAGTTGCATTAAACTCTCGGAGAATCCAGTTTTTCATTACCGGTCTAAACATATCGAGATTCGTTATCACTTCATCCGTGACTATGTTCAGAGAGGAGCTGTGGAGCTACAATACATATCTACAGAGGAGCAGGTTGTAGACATACTCACCAAGGCATTGGGCAGAGGCAAGTTTGTATTTTTCAGGGACAAGCTTGGAGTGGTGAGTAACACTTTCCTCGATAAGAGGGAGTGTTAAATTTTTAATTAAATAAAGTACCTAGGCAAGTGTTTCTCATCCC